>JAMKCH010016775.1:0-39804 GCA_023653785.1 Ophioderma brevispina | reverse complement strand
ATAAAACTGTAGTGAAAATAACGGATTATACTGTAATACAAAGATTGCCCCAGAAACAACTAATTCAGACCATAATACTTTGTTTAGGAAAAAAAAAAAAGAGTTTGTTTGCCGTAAACCGACCAACTCCAGAAAAACCTGCTGACCCAAAATTTTTATGCAAATTAGCACAAAATTTAAAAATCTGCATACTGACCCATGATTTTCATTTACAATAAAAAAAATTACCAACACAAAGACATCAAAACGAAACAACAAAACAAGTAAAATAAAAGATATTTGCCATGTCATTGAAAAAAGCTTTAAAAAGTAGTTTGTTGTGTTCATTTTAAGAGTAAAACAGTGTTAAGCAAAGATCATTTTACAAAAAAAATCCAAACGACCGACCCTCCCTAATATTTTTCCTCCGTTATGGCAAACAAACACAAAGTGGAAATGATCGTATGGTGCATTTAGTTCCATATATACCCCCTTCAAAAGTTCTACATTTAATAAATTCATTTTTATTTTTGGCCTTATGGTTAAGATATTTGTTAGTGTAAGGCCATAAATAAATACAACTTGTTTCCTGTTGAATTTTGAAGACGGTTACATATGAAACTCTTTCTGCATGTCTTAATAGTTTTCTGGTAAACATTTCATATAGAAGTCCCAAGTATGCAAATGAGGTATTACAATTGATTCCGTCATGCATTGTATGTTCTTGTGCAGCGGTGATTGACAGAATAAATTACAATACCTCATTTACATACTTGGGGCTTCTATATGACACGTCTTCAAGGTTTCTCAGCTGGAATAAGGTGTCTATTTAGTATTTTCCTCCCTGTCCCACATACTGCTCTCTGTTGAGCAAAATTTAAGATCTGTTGTGGAATTTGGACACCAGTCTATGAGGTAGCAGAGGGTGTATTGAGTCAATCCCACGATGCACCAGTTTTGGGAAATTTTACCTCAATAGGGTCATGTGATCCCATAAAAATCCTATTCTTAACACATAAAAACCCTGACTTTTATGCTCATTTTAGCCCAGAAAGCGTTAGTACTTAGGGAATTTTTAGCATGATTATGAATGTCTTGTGGTTCTTAAACTTTTTGAACACTTTTTATCCCTAAGTACTGACATGTGTTTAGTACAGTACAGTATAGGCACATTGCTATGCATCATGGGATTGATTAAAAACACCCTCTGATGAGGTAGTTAAAGGTAAGAAATATGCATCTTTGTAATTATGTTTGTGGATGGAGAACTCTTGGAAGGATCCGAGCACAGTAGCATTCGGAAATAATTTAGTTTCTGGAAGAATATTCCCTCATACTATGTCATATTTTGATGCTTTGCCTGAAATGTGAACACAATTTTAAACATATGAAATGACCTTTCTAAAAAAAGTACCACAATGCTTAAAACAGTTGCTCAAATTGATTCTGCCAAAAAGCAAGGCAATATCATTCCATCTTCCTCCAGGGTTACTCAACCGAACGTGATAAATTAAAATCGGTGATTTTCAATCTCCAAATGGCACTCACACCAATATTGGTTATCTGTTTGGACAGGTGTTGAGACCTGGAATTATTGCAAGTCGACGCAGGGAACTCCCCATAAGATACTTTAATTGAAATTTGATGGAGGATTCACCATCCTCGTCACTTCAAAAGAAGAATACGGCCGAGTTAGATAAAACTCATAAATGCGCAGTCATGATGTGCTATGTGGAACTGCTTGGGATCTCAATCATCACATAGAGATGTGTTGGATATTTCATGTTCGGCTGATAGCGCTTGTGTTTGGCAAGATACGCTTTAAAATTTAATTGAATGCTTTGCGCTTTTACACATTATGTAGTCTGTTATCCACACTAAGTAAATCTTTCAACACTCCATGTTATATTTATTGACAGTACTGCGCAATTATTTCACAAATTCCAGGGCTGCAATATATGCTTTCAATTGGAGGGTGGTAAATGTATGTGAGTACATTAAAGATAATACCACAAGTGGATATAAAACAAAATAAAGACAGAAGTCTGCTTCAGTGTTTCTAGATCCAAAACGGAGCAAGTGCTGGGATTTAAACGGTACTAGATTCTGGATTTAGTATGCATAAAACAGAGAGAGTTCCGTGTGTACCCCTTTGAATTCTACAGGAAACATTTTTTTTTTTAATTTAAGGCCTTACCAGTTAACAAATACCCTAACCTTAAAGGTGCTTGTTCCGATTTATGTGTATTGTGTTCTCTACTTGATATGAGAGCCTGGCACTTGCACATACACCCCATCAAGTACTGTGGGAAACAAACTTGCGGTTTTGATGGTAGACGCAATAATGCATAATTCAATACTGTGCTAATATTGATGGTTAACCACTAAAACGGCGGTTTTTTGTTTATATCTTGGGAATGAAATGGATTCGAGGGCTCAAATTTCAGGACGACAATGACAAAAATACGTCCTTTCATCTGATATCAAAATCGATGCTACTTCCGGGTAAATCAGGGGGGTCTAAAAGACGATCGGAACACGCCCCTTTAAGGCCATTTTTTTTCCAAATTTGTTACATGTAGAACTTCTAAGGGGATACATATGGGACTCTTGCCTATAAAACTTAACTGAAACAGATATCCACTCCACATGGTTCATTTGGACTCAGGCAAGCAAACCATGAAAATATCACATCCAAAGCTCAAAAAAAATTATTTCCTGGGAAGGAGATTCTGATTTTGTAAATATTTCCCATGAGATGAAAGAAGATTAACCCTAACACTCTTCTCGTTTCTAGCCTATCACCTGGGAGGAAGGGAGGGGCAAATGAATAGAAGGTAAAGATTTCACATCTTGGGTGGGATTCAAACCATGGGCACCAGGTGCCCAGTCCCATGACCAGGGATGGCAAGACACAAAGGTGTCGCTGGTCCAGCCAGCAATTTTGTGCCCATGTGTGTGATCGCGTGATGATGTCATTGCATCTTTTTGAATTTTCTAGCCTCAGCTCAGTGAGTTTTGGTTGTGTTAGGGTTATGTCAGTATTGTTATCAAAAGTTTCAATCAGTTTATCTGATTTCCCACGAGGCATGGGCATTTCCCGGAAAGGAGCTTCTCAAATCCCCACTTTATCAAACCATAATCATATCCTTTGGAGGGGACGTTATGATCGGTCCCATGTAGAGAGAATAGGGTGCAAACCCCTGACAGTCCCATGCTGCTCTGAGTCAGTTTCAAGGGATACTCTTTGTAGAGTGGCTAACTGCTGTTGGGTTACCTCTGAGGGCTTGTTCCCTCTAAATTTAAATACAAAAAAAAATTAACTAGCATAGCATATGATGATTTTACAGGGATGAGCAGTGATAATGCTAGGGAAAAATGGAAATGCATTTTTTAGCTTATTAATCAAAAGATAAAGTATGTACACTTCCATATAACTACTTTAAAGTAAGGACAAAACACCAAATAGTGAAAAAATGGAAGTATTTGAGGAAATTTGTCATACTGTCTCTTGCAAGTAGACATACAGAGATGGCATCTCAAATCTCTAAACAGCTGATTGTGGTTTAAACCAGCACAGAATAATCCAAGAGCAATAATGTTTGTGTTTGAGTTCATGGTGCACAATATTACACTTAAAAATCTGGGATATTCACAGGGAATGGCTTTTTTGATCTCAAGACGGAATTTTGATACACACGTATAGAAATGACAGAATCAGATAAAAATACTTGACTTGTCTTTATACATTGATATCCAAGCCCAACTACTTCTCGGTTATGTTAGCACACATCAATGCCATTAACAAAAATACCAAAATAATGGATTTTTTTTGATGTTTCGGATGATAAATCGCTGCTTATCCCTTTAATTGGCAAGAATTTGGTATACAAAAACGTGCATGTGTGTGTGTGTTACCCCAAATAGCTATACAAACACATTTGGCATCTTGACTATGAGACCTCAGACCCCACCATCAATTTTTCCATCAGATCAAATCAATACAACTTCATGTAAACAAGAGTCGGTTGCCGTATGGTTGCCATATACAGCACCGATAACACAGACTGTTGCCTTCCCATGATCCAACTAATAAATTGTCTCTTTAGCTGTACAAACTACATGTCTGCCATCAAAAAGCGTCAAATTAGTGAGCTATCAGTGTAATGATACGGACATTTATCATGCCTCGGACAAGCCGGTGTTTGAACAACCACCAGGGATCAAAGTCTGGGTTTGTTATGGTCCCAGCCACAGTGAAGACGGAAATGAGTTGAGTTTTGCATAGTGAGTCAGACACAATGGTTTGATTTTGATTTAAGCTTTTAAATGTTGGGGAGTAAATCTATGCCATATTTCACCACACCAATGATTAATTTCACTAAATTAGGATTGGTATTTTGAAGAAAAAACAAGCTATAATAGCCCATTAGTGAGCCAGAATACGGTTTTGCAGTGATTCTCTGAAAAATCAATTTTGTTGGACTTCAAATGGATTTCACTAATTTAAGGCATAAATCCTCGGGTTTTATAATTTAAGGCCCACATCATGAATCAAGGTCAAACCAACTGTTTTATTCTGCACTAACTGTAATTTTAAATTCAATCTTGTGTGAAGGTGTACGTATGTGTGAAGGTGTACGTATGTGTGAAGGTGCACGTTTGTGTGAAGGTGTACGTATGTGTGAAGGTGCACGTTTGTGTGAAGGTGTACGTATGTGTGAAGGTGTACGTATGTGTGAAGGTGTACGTATGTGTGAAGGTGCACGTTTGTGTGAAGGTGTACGTATGTGTGAAGGTGTACGTATGTGTGAAGGTGTACGTATGTGTGAAGGTGCACGTTTGTGTGAAGGTGTACGTATGTGTGAAGGTGCACGTTTGTGTGAAGGTGTACGTATGTGTGAAGGTGTACGTATGTGTGAAGGTGCACGTTTGTGTGAAGGTGTACGTATGTGTGAAGGTGTACGTATGTGTGAAGGTGCACGTTTGTGTGAAGGTGTACGTATGTGTGAAGGTGTACGTATGTGTGAAGGTGCACGTTTGTGTGAAGGTGTACGTATGTGTGAAGGTGCACGTTTGTGTGAAGGTGTACGTATGTGTGAAGGTGCACGTTTGTGTGAAGGTGTACGTATGTGTGAAGGTGTACGTATGTGTGAAGGTGCACGTTTGTGTGAAGGTGTACGTATGTGTGAAGGTGCACGTTTGTGTGAAGGTGTACGTATGTGTGAAGGTGTACGTATGTGTGAAGGTGCACGTTTGTGTGAAGGTGTACGTATGTGTGAAGGTGTACGTATGTGTGAAGGTGCACGTTTGTGTGAAGGTGTACGTATGTGTGAAGGTGTACGTATGTGTGAAGGTGTACGTATGTGTGAAGGTGCACGTTTGTGTGAAGGTGTACGTATGTGTGAAGGTGCACGTTTGTGTGAAGGTGTACTTTTGTGTGAAGGTGTACGTATGTGTGAAGGTGCACGTTTGTGTGAAGGTGTACGTATGTGTGAAGGTGCACGTTTGTGTGAAGGTGTACGTATGTGTGAAGGTGCACGTTTGTGTGAAGGTGTACGTATGTGTGAAGGTGCACGTTTGTGTGAAGGTGTACGTATGTGTGAAGGTGCACGTTTGTGTGAAGGTGTACGTATGTGTGAAGGTGTACGTATGTGTGAAGGTGCACGTTTGTGTGAAGGTGTACGTATGTGTGAAGGTGTACTTTTGTGTGAAGGTGTACGTATGTGTGAAGGTGTACGTATGTGTGAAGGTGTACGTATGTGTGAAGGTGTACGTATGTGTGAAGGTGTACGTATGTGTGAAGGTGCACGTTTGTGTGAAGGTGTACGTATGTGTGAAGGTGCACGTTTGTGTGAAGGTGTACGTATGTGTGAAGGTGCACGTTTGTGTGAAGGTGTACTTTTGTGTGAAGGTGTACGTATGTGTGAAGGTGCACGTTTGTGTGAAGGTGTACGTATGTGTGAAGGTGCACGTTTGTGTGAAGGTGTACGTATGTGTGAAGGTGTACGTATGTGTGAAGGTGTACGTATGTGTGAAGGTGTACGTATGTGTGAAGGTGCACGTTTGTGTGAAGGTGTACGTATGTGTGAAGGTGCACGTTTGTGTGAAGGTGTACGTATGTGTGAAGGTGCACGTTTGTGTGAAGGTGTACGTATGTGTGAAGGTGTACGTATGTGTGAAGGTGCACGTTTGTGTGAAGGTGTACGTATGTGTGAAGGTGCACGTTTGTGTGAAGGTGTACGTATGTGTGAAGGTGTACGTATGTGTGAAGGTGTACGTATGTGTGAAGGTGTACGTATGTGTGAAGGTGCACGTTTGTGTGAAGGTGTACGTATGTGTGAAGGTGTACTTTTGTGTGAATGTGTATGTATGTGTGAAGGTGTACGTATGTGTGAAGGTGTACATATGTGTGAAGGTGTACGTATGTGTGAAGGTGCACGTTTGTGTGAAGGTGTACGTATGTGCAAGGGTGTGTATAGTATGTGGGTGGATGGATGCATTTAAGTGTGTGTGTGTGTGTGTGTGTGTGTGGGATGATTCCTAATTTAAGGCATAATCTCGTGTTTTATAATTTAAAGAAAGCCTACATCATAATCAAGGTCAAACCAACTGGTTTTAATCATTCACTAGACATGTAATTTTAAATTCAATCCTTAATGTTGAGTGTCCATTAGAGAACATTTGGGTGTGGTAGCCAAGAGGAAAAATGGACATTTTAACCCCAAAAATACTACAAAATTTTAGGAGTTACCAGTACTCTTGACGGCATAGTGACAACCCCGGTTATTGGTTTGCTGAGTAGGGGGTGTTTTTTTTATGACCCACATAATTTTATTCAAACGGTGTCAAATGAATCATGGAAAGATCTCTAGAAAGCTCTACTGACCTTTGACCTACTGGTACATTTTTCACATCCTAATTTTAAGATTTTCGGGGCCCACAATCATGATCCCGGACATATATTTTTATACTTGTCTCATAGCAGAACTATTCATGATTATGTGTGCACACTTTATTCCGTTACTGGATTTTTTTACAAGTATTACCAAAGAAGGATTATTCTGCCGGCTCGGATTGCATGGTGTGCATCGGTAGGCACTCCTCTTGTAATCCGAAGGTTATGGGTTCGATTCCCACTCATGGCCTAAATTTTACTTTATTTTATGTTAGAGTTAAGAGATTGCAATGAAACTTCACAGTTGCAATTGAATTAGAACTTAGTGAATAGCTGCCTTATATTTGAAATACAACTATGGTTATGGTCCTGGAGCATGATTTTCGGGCCAGACTAACATGTGCTTTCACAACTGCTCTGTTGAACACACACACACACACACAGCACAGAGCATGCAGCCCATGCTCTGGCAGTGGCAGCACCAGGGGGGTGCCCCCCCCCCCCCCGACATTTTTCAAACTTCAGGAAAAACGGGGTTTAGGCAAATAATTGTGTACTTTTTTTTAACCTCATGAGGTAATCCGGGTAATGTTATGCCCCTCCTATGATTTTTGCCCCCTATGATTTTTATCCCGACGCCACCCAGTTCCTGCCATAGCTTTCTGGGCAGAATACAATATGCTAAAATCTTGAAATGAAAAGCCTTTAAGTATGTTGTGTTCTAAAGGACAATGTGATTTGTCTGCGTACCTGTTATTGTCGGAGTGTGTGCTTTGTGTTGTTGAAGTGTACGTATGTGACGGTTACTTTTGTGTGAAGGTGTATGTATGTGTGAAGGTGTACGTATGTGAAGGTGACATATGTGTGAAGGTGTACGTATGTGTGTGAAGTTGCACGTTTTGTGTGAAGGTGGTAAACTTATGTGCAAGGTGTGTATCTAGGTTGGGGGTGAGGGATGTATTTAGTGTGTGATGTGGGTGTGTGTGTGAGGGTGTGTGGTGTTTTTCTTACAAGAAGGGTACATTTTGGAGTACATAGAGTGTACAAGAGCTACATTGTGGGCGTTGTTGTCATTATGGGAGTACCCCACACTGAATCTCTTGCCAAATGCTGTTTTTTGCCTTAGTGGGGGGGGGGGGGGGGGGTAGGTATAGGTCTCGCTATGGGTGCCCACAGCGTTACCCATGGATTGTTGTATATTGCTGTAGGGTGTAAAAAACTCTACAACCAAAATAATCCCACTGATATGAATATACCCTACAATACGCCCCACAGTGCAATGTATGTACAGCTATACACAACAACACACAACTTTGTGGGGGTATTCCACAATTACCTCTTGTGGGTATGTTTGTGTTTGTGTTTGAGGGTGTGGTGAGGGTGTGCACAGTGTGTTGTGGTGTGTGTAGTGTGTTGTGTGGTGTGATGTGTGTGTGTGTGTGTGTGTGTGTGCATGCGTGTTGCCCAAATAGATCAATGTCACAGTTTTATTTGCTATTACTTTGATCCGCTCAGCCTATCCATAAGCATCACATTCACAGTTCAGAGTGCACCTCTACAATTGCAGTGGACAACAAAAATCATACAGTCACTTAACACTGATATGGAGTTCAACCTGCGAGACATCGCCTACGGCCACTGTCTAGCAATGGACTGGAACCCGGCTTGAATAACGATAAAGGAAGAGCCTCTACTGGTAATGTACATGGTAATGCTATCTTCTACAGAATAATGTAGTAATAAATTAAAAAGAGGCACACACATCTTTTCGGATCAATTCATTTTACCATTCATTGTAACAGGGAATGATTCCACAAGGCCTATTTTAGGTTATTTACATAATTATCAGCATGTAATTAGTTAATGCTAGACTCTATTTCCAGAAAAGCGCCCTCAATTTTCAACAAATCGTGTTTTTTGCATGTACCTAATGCCTGTCCATATACCACGGCTGTTGGTGTAACATAGACGGTTCACCCACTTGTATCAAGTATCAACATAAAACGCTAATTAAGTCGAAGCCCTCATCATACTGTCTTTATGAAAGATAATTTCAATAATTACGCAGAAACTTAAAAAGAATAACAAATTGTCCCTTGGTGAGAAAATGCGGCAAAACTAGGTTATTGACGGAACTTCAGCCGAAAAAAAAAATCAATATGAGCAGCCATGAATGATGTCAGGTAAGTTCCACAAAACATAGTGCGAAAAGATAACTATGTCGAAGCCATGCAATTTACATGCCTTATATGAAAGATAAGTGTTTATAACAATTACTTCAGCAAATTGCCCTTTGGTTTGAAAAAAAAAACAAAAAGCAGAAATCTAGAAAATTATTGGCCTTTAAGTTTATTTAAATTAAAATCCCATATGGCGGCTCTGCAACAAATGTCGGGTGTGCCTACCCTGTGCTACTAAATCACTGTGTGGAATAGCTACGCTCAAATTCAAAGAGTCCTTCATATAGAAATAACAACTGTTATAAAATTCCGGATCCGGAAATTTTGTTATGCACAGTATCCTATGGCACTGTTATACTACACATAAATGTTTACTGCATGAAAACGAAAAATCCAATTCATCTCAAACTTTGGAATTGAGCATTTTAGGTGACTATCTTAAGTTCTAGTTGACTATTTTTAATTAATACACGAGAAAGTTATATTTCAAAATCTCCGAGTCAGACTTTAATGAAACATTAATTTTAATTATCATTATTTTGTATTTGATTGCAGCATAAGTCTACATTTTTTTAATAATTGTTGTCCCCGACCATTCTGTTGGTGCTTAAAGGGGATGACCCTATTTAAGTCTATAAATTTTTCATCTTGATAGAATGGCCTTCACCCCAAAACCCCATCTGTAAAGTTTTGCGCCAATATTTCAAACAGTTTTGAAGTGACAGCTAAAAACATGATTTTATAATGCCCATAATTTTAATTTTAATTATCATTATTTTGTATTTGATTGCAGCATAAGTCTACATTTTTTTAATAATTGTTGTCCCCGACCATTCTGTTGGTGCTTAAAGGGGATGACCCTATTTAAGTCTATAAATTTTTCATCTTGATAGAATGGCCTTCACCCCAAAACCCCATCTGTAAAGTTTTGCGCCAATATTTCAAACAGTTTTGAAGTGACAGCTAAAAACATGATTTTATAATGCCCATAGAGTACTCTGTGCAAGTAATATTGGTCAACCAAAATGGGGCACATTTCACTCATAACATCCAAACCAAACATCTTTAAGCCCTAAGATTTCACAGGGTAAATGAGAAAAATAGTAGCTTTCTTCCAAAATTTTGACCACTTCTGGTAAAATCTGGGGTCCCTAGGAATGAGGCTATTAGTGATCGGACCATGGACCTTTAAGGGGTACAAGTTAGTCCAGGACCTGCTAAGAACCCTCGAAATTCGCTTACACTTAGACCACCAGAGATTTTGAGACCTGATTTGAGTTGTTGGACCATTTACCTTTAAGAATCACACAGGTGCTTTTCCGAAAATCCAAGACGGCCGCCGGTAGCCATTTTTGTTTTCAGCATTAAAGGTCCATGTTACATGGCATGGATTTGGAATTATAAGATGGCTGCCGGCAGTCATATGAAAAGTACACATTTTGGATGACTTAAAGCAATATTAGCACATTTTTAAGAGCGCCCCCAATTTTCAAAATTTGATATTTTTAACATGCATGCCCGGGGGCCACTTGAATTTAAAGGTGGATATGAAGCGCGAACAAGAAAACATGTAAAAAGGGTCTCTTTTTTCCAACAGGCGATGTACACGCGTACATTGATTAGGGTGTTAAAAACAGCAAAATATGAAAAAAGGGTATGTTTTTTCTTAACCCTGAAATTGTGATGTACGTCTTTAGGGTATGCAATACTCAAATTAAGCAGAGATCATAATCATAAAAAAATATTGTAAAACAAAGTCTTCATTACTTGCTTAGTGTAGCAAAACAGACAAAATACTTGTTTAGGGTATGTTCTTTAGTCGGTGGAAATACTTGTTTAGGGTGCATTTTGTAAGTCCATGTTCACACATTATATCCACCTTTGAATACAAGTGCCCCCCCCCCATGCATGATAGCTCTTTATGCTTATTTGTGTGGTTTCACACACAAACACCATATACACATGCATATTCTTCACACACATAAGCACACATACACAAATGCCCACTCACAAAGACCACAAAAACATAATTGAGCTTTGTGTAGATGAGACAAGGTTTTTTTTTTCTTCTTCCAGCATTCAGGGAGCATCTCCACAAATCCCACATGGCTTGATGATTGTCCACCATACACAATAACATAAGATTGATATGAAGTTTAACCTATTTCGAGACAATGCCTCCGGCTACAGTCTAGCGACGGACCATGAACACCATTTTAATAATGCAGAAAGGAACAAACCCCTGCCATGCGATCCCACTAGCAACTCAGAAATGCCATTTGTTTTTAGAAGACAATTGAAAATCCAAGCTTTATGTTTGTAAACAGGGTGTTCAGCTCAAATTTTGAAAGCTTAGGTTAATACCGTACTACCGAGTATAGTCCAACAATGAGTATAGCACAACCCTCGAGTACAATCCCACCACCAAATTAGGGAGAAACAGGACCGTACGCAGGATTTCTTTATGGCGGGGGGGGGTGCGGGTCTTCGAAAAAGTGGACCTTTTTTGGAAAAATGGACCTAACCCCCCCTAAAATGGTGCTTTTTTTGGACGTTTTGAACATCTCATAACGAAAATGTGGACTTTTTCGCCATATTTTCTCTAAATTTTGGACTTTTTTTTTTAAATCGGCAAAAAGTGGACCTTTTCCCCTTTTGTGGAATTTGGAATTTCGACTGCACCCCCCGTACCCCCCTGCGTACGGGTCTGGGGAGAAATTCAAGAAACAAGAGAGTACCCAATTATAATCCCACTATAAATTATATTGCAAAAAAGGTGTTTTTTTTTTTTGCATGAAAAATATTTTCAATAGAGTGAAATATTTATCTGGCAAATTCTGGCAAAAAAATACATCTCGGTCCCCGGACCGCGAGTGTCATCTGCCGTTGCGGTTTGTGAAAGGGGCCAAAGGTCACCAAGGTCACATGAAGTCACCAGCATGTCACCCTACCCCACCCCATCCTTTCCATCAAGTTACATCATCGTAGCTCTTATGGAACTCATACGGCATGCAATATATTAAGGGTTAGCATTTTTGACAGTTTTGTAAAGTCACATGAGGTCACTGAGGTCACATGAAGTCACCAGCATGTCACCCTACCCCACCCCATCCTTTCCATCAAGTTAAACCTTTCAAATCGTAGCTCTTATGTGAAACTCATTGGCATGCAAAATATTAAAGAGGACACTGGCACATTTGAAAAATTAGTACGCCCTCAAGATTTTCAAAAATCGATATTTTTGCATGGTGTAAAGCTTTTATAACAAAAGCCCTCACCCCGAAATGATTAAGACCAAATGCAGTTTCCTATGGAGTGTAAACAGAACGATTGTATAATTTAGCGTGCCGGCGACGTTAAATCAGCGCAGACAAAAATGCCTTTTAACACAAGAACACACATCCGTATGGCATGTTTTCCACGCTATGCATACTGTTTGACCGGTCTATAAACTTTGTAGTTTTAATATCAGTGGTAGAGTCAAAAATATTCATGTAAATATATTCTATCGAACGGCCCGCAGCAGAGATGCCGGTTCACCACGCGCCGCAACGTCCCCGCCTGTCATCAAGCTGGGGACGCCAGACGGATCCTGCCGGATGTCTCTAGCAATCACACCAATGTAGCCAAAGGGCGACGACCCCCGCTTCGGCATGGCAACCTCCAAACATGCCCGACGTCTGAAGATACCTGGCCAATCGCACGACGACAGCGATCGGCAAATCGTGCACGGCGTGGGCCAACAGAAGAAGAAATGAGGGACATCTCCACACATCCGTGCTCTGGTCATGTGCTCACGCCACGATATGTCCGTACTCGCACAAGAACCCGCCCGTGCAGGGCCCCATCCAGTCTATCCCGCACTCTTTCTCATGGTCCAGGTCTCAGCAGATCCATATAACAGGAATACTCTCTACCAGGGACTCTAAAGAATTCAGCTTGGTTGAATGGAGATACCAGATTGCCATAAGTGGCTGTAGTTCACTGCAGGCACTCCAAGCTTGTCCCCCGCGCGACAGGAAGTCCCCCCGCCGTCGGCAACATAGGACCCCAGACACTTGAATTCCATGACCTCCCCGAGTCGGCTACCACCTGCCGCGACAGAGGCCGACGATCCGTCCCCCTCACCGACAGTCACACATCCAGTCCTCCTGGCACCCAGATGCAGGCCGACCCCGTCCGCCAGCACTCTCAAGCGCTGCCAGCAGATCCGAGCACCACACCACCGACCAGACCGTCAGAGCTAGACCATCCGCGCAGCCAAGGCCTGCGAGACGCTGACCCATGTGACGTCTGGAACGCGTGGGTTTGAATGGTAATATACACATTTGTTGATTAAAGTTATGGAAAACTTAAAAGTTGGCCTACAAATGAGAAGATTAAACGAGAACTTACCTGTTTGAAGTTTAATCTGCTTGTATGAGAAAGGGCGAGCGGATGATAACGTGACTGAATACGCTTGCGCATGTGTAGTCATATTTTACAGCAATAATGAAGCCTGATGAAGAACCTAACAATGACTGAGAAATGAAAATATGAGACACTTGCCTGTTTAATAAAACTGCCAGAAAGGGTGGGACCGGGAGGGCCCACGTTATCCTCGCTCGTCCATGTCTCATAAATCAAGACCATTAAACTTCAAACAGGTAAGTTTCGTTTAATTTCTCTTTTTATTTCGAAATCTCGCAAGAGATAAGTGAGATTTGAAAGCTGACAGGCTTCATTATAATACAAGAAAGCCAAAACACCTGTGACTCACACAGACTGTTAACGTTACAACTCCACAAGGGCATAATACCCTTTATTTGTAAGCCTTCAGTTTTTTTAGTGTAGTTAATGTTTACTAATTAAATGGCATTACCTTTTGCGGTTAAAACACCTATCATCAGAGTGTTATTTCAAAAGTTATCAAAAGTCTTTAACTTGGAAAACAGATGCAAACGTGAACCTTCCAAATTTTCAAAGCTGTTATTATGTCACTTAATCACATTCTGGTATGCCGTAATAATAAGTCAACATTTACAATATCAGCTGTACTAGTATGTTAAAGTCCAAATACAGTTAGATCTGATCACTTTTATATGGAAAAACAAAATTTTTTTTGCCCCACTCTTTTAACATTTCAAAATTCCACTATCAAATTGACTTGGGAATGGTTTACATGACAAGTCTTAAAAGGCTGACCCTTTGTGGGTGAATAAAAACAAATAAAACTATATAGTGGATGTAGACACATCCTTAATTATGTGCAACCCCCCAGCTGAGTTTACAGTTATGCTGAATGTGAGCATGCCCAGATTTACATGTGGGATTTCAATGCTTTTTCTTCTGCGCCGCACGAAGATTACTCCTGAATGACCAAAACCACATGCAGTGCTACACAGTTCTTAATTGTATGTATACAGGCCCATCTATTGTTTACACTGAAGCTGCTACTGAGATTAGCCACTGTTGAGATCAAGGAGTCTCATATTTCCATGACCATGGTCAGTGATTTAAATTCTCTACTTGCACTGGTCTGGTGATAGTGGCATTCCCTGCTTGCACTAAAATGAGGCTAGTCCTCACAAGCCTTTGTATTGCTTAACAGTTTTTCTGATTGGTGGGTCAGTTTGCCACAATTTTGCTTACATATTCACTGTAGAATGATTATATAGCTAAATTTATAACCAAAATAATACTCCAATGTTATAAATACAATTGGCCCTAAACATTGACATTGTTGTATGTATATTTTTTAACACTGAAGATAGAACTAATTCACTTAAGCCAGACTAATATTTAAGTGTGGTAAACAGGCACAACTTAATGTAATGTAACAGTAATGTCTGGCAGATATTACTACCCAATAGTGATATGGTCTTAATTGCTTAGCGCATTGGACAAGAAGTTCCTTTAATAAAAATTCCTTTAAAAAGGAAAGGGGCGCCCAAGGAGCTGAGTATTGTTTTGGTTGTTCTGTGTGGTGGGGAAAAACTTATGGAAGAAAAAACAGTAGGACACAATATCAGATGAATTCGTGAAGTTGATTGCAATTTGATTAGGTACAAAGTCAATTTAAATAAGACTTATAAACAATAGAAGATATTGATTAGGTGAACATGAATCTTGTTTCACAATAAGGTTGCCTCAGTATGATTGAGTGACCTGGCATTTATTCATTGTTAATACCTGAATTGCAGTGTACATGTATCCGTGTAAGTAAACAGTTAAAAAATAAAATGGTGTTACAAAACTCTATTTATGGTTTCATTTCGCAAAATTTGACCCTAAGATGCAGAAGATTGTCCTTGTTAAGGACTCGTCTTGTCAGAATGCTTTGATAATCCCCATCATGCACTCAAGTGGTTTATTAGTAGTATTTTTGAATGGTTTTTCATTAGACCATCCCGCTGTCTTAGGAATAAGCGATATGAACACCCAGTTTATCTGCAGCAGATGTCGCAGCGCCAAACTCTAGTCGGGTGTGACTTGAAGCGTGTGAAATCTCACCCCAGAGTCCTGCATGACTAGTTGAATCCATCTCGAATAGCTAGCCTGGTGAAGGTCGTGGGGTTTCTTGAAACTTATAAACAACTGGGTTTCCTGTCCCCGCAGGTTCTGTTCAGTTAATGCTAATGCTAAATATGTAAAAACAGCACAAGCGCCTATCTACAGGGTAGGCTTCAAGTTTTACTGTAGTCCCGGTTTCCTGCGCCGAAGATTGTTTAATCAAGTTAGTGATCTGGAAATGCTGCCCCAGTTGCTGCCATTTGTAGTACATTACTATCAAGCCATAATTTATGTATAGTGGGGATCTCTGGGCACTGGCTAAGGCAACCAGCCTTACAAGTTTTAATGTGAGCCGGTTGAGACTCAAGGTGTACGCAGGAGCGGTTTACGCAAGTAGTTAAAAACAATCTGCTACTCCAAATAAAGTCATACGTTGGAGGGGGGGTCTTCGGGTATACACTCCTTTTAGAACCGGTTTATTAGTGGGTGCGAACCAACTGTATGTCCTCCCTTTAGCTCAACAAATGATGAAAGGGCCCATCTGCGTGCTATCATGTATGATAACCCTTTCTTGTACTGCGATGCTCAAAAAAGTTATTACTTCAGTCGCCTTTGTTGCATGGATGTGTCTTTCTCATAGAAGAAAATTGAATCCAATTGTTGATGCAGATGTACACATAGATTTCCTGACAATCTACAAGCAAGCAAAATAAGTTTGTTGTTAGTGGGTGCACGTCCCCTGAGACTGAGTTGAGTTAGCAATGATTGCGTTCTAGGCAGTATAATAGGGTCCTGTGTGAGTAAGCCAAGCATTTGTGGAAACCAGGATTGTGTGGGCCATTTGGGTACTATGAGTAGACCCTCAGCTTCATCTTGATATATTTTTTGAATACATTTCCCATAATGCAAAAAGGTGGAAAGCGTAGAAATACAAACTCCCCCAGTCCAGCGATAGTGCGTCGACCGACCTCGCCCCTGGCGTCAGGTTTCCAAGATGGACATATCTGGAAGCTGAGACATGATTCTGGATGCAAAAAAATCCAATCGCTAGGTTCAAATTCTGAATGACAAATTCTTAAATTACATCTCTATAAAGCACCCATTCAGTTTCATCCTCAAAGTTTCGTGATTTGTTCGGTTGCTGCACCACATTTGCCACTCCTGGAAGATGCCTGACGACAGATACTCAGAGGCCGCTTCTTTCTATACACCATTCCCACAATTGCTTTAATAGCTAGCTCATTGCATTCCTGGGACTTAACCCCCCCCACATATGGGCAAATTGCGACTGCGGTAGTTCGTCCAGTATTATCGATTGACAATTTGACATGTAGACGTGCGTTATAGCGAAAAAAAGCTTCAGGGCAAAAAACCCAGCTAATAGTTCAAGATAATTTATCTGAGTTTCTGGCGCTATACAAGCTTCATCAGCATTCCAACGGCCGCCGATATGTGTTGTACCATCCACTTGCCCCCAAACCGTGACCGGAGAATCTGATGGGAGGTATATATCTGGTTTGTTTCTACTATACACGAGTAGGCCGTGTCTACCTGCTCAATCCACCACTGTAGCTCCCTCCCCCCTCCTTTGAAATTGCATATATATATCATAATGTCCACAGTTTGACCTTTAACGATCTAATTTTTCTTGCTCAGGGAGCACGTAAGCCCTAACAAGCGGACCATCTTGTACAGCAGGTAGAGATGCAACTAATTTACCAATTACCATGGCCAACATTTTTGATGGTGTGTTTATTTTCAGAGAGTAACATGTTACAACCCTTAAGTATCCAGTTTCCTTGCTATGGGTAATGACACAGTCATTTTCTGTGGAATTATTTGAAACCCCAAGCTATTAAATCTCTTGTGGGGGTATAAAGACCGATTTTTTCGGGATGGATGATAAGACCCAAAACTTCAGAAATTTGGCAGTGTCCAGGGCAGCTTTTTCTGCTTTAGTTTTCCCTATCAATAATGTGTCATCGATGTAGGATGTAAGCACATGACCCATGCTGCGTAGTTTTGCAAGGGGGGTTTTAAGCATATTGGTAAACAATCGTGCGTTCCAGAACTCAGACCATTGGTAATGCCTTAAACTATACAGTGTATGTTCCAAGTAAATGAGAATTTTCATATCACAAGCTGCAATTGTACTGAGTAGTATGCATCCCGGAGGTCGAGTGAGGCCATGAAGCACCCCCCCCCCTGTCTTGAGTAATTAGGGTTCTAGCTGTTTCAAAGGATCCATTTTAAAGTGTCTATATACAATATGTTCATTTATCACGAAAGATGTAATATCATGCGATGTCCACCATCTTCCTTTTCCCTAGTAAATATTATGAGAAAGGAAATTGGCCAGTTTCATTTATGAAAGGCCCAATGACCTCTTTGTCTAGCAGTTTGGTAATCTCTTCATTTACTGCCAATTGTTCTCCATATTTTAATTTATATGCGAAAAGCGGTATCTAATTTGGGTTGGTTGTAGGCCTTGTTTAAATTCTAACCTATACCCTGTAATGGCCTCTAGTATTGAGAGTATGATGTTTATTTTTCCCGATTACTGCTAAAATACCTCAATCGACCTCCAACTGGTATATGTACACACCTAGGGTTGAAAAGGGGTGGAAAGTTTCCGGGAATTTATGAAACTTTACCAGAAACTTTCCGAGTTTTTGAAGGGCCCGGGAAAATTGGGAATGTCGCGGGAATTTTCAATTTTGGCATTTGTTAGCTTTTAAAACATTTTAAACATTTCCCCCAGGAAAAAAAAATAAAAAACCATGTGTAGGCTTCATTTCAATTATGTATACTGTTTGTGCCTAAATAAGAATATGACATACTGCTACAGGACAATTATTAAAGGTACGAGTCAGCCGGGCCCTCAATAAAAATCTAGCCAAAATGTAGGGTCAACTCGCATTCCCGAGTTCACTACCTCAAAAATGTTTGTAAAGGTCTTGTTTCTGTTGGGACTATACTTAACAATTTTAAAATACATTTTTGTGTTAGGGATCTTGAATTTGCATTTTTGAGGGAGAATTTGGGGCCCGTCTTCCATAGACCACGTACCCATGGTCAGTTAGAGGGGGGGGGGGGGGGGGGGGCTGCAGGTGGCTCGGCTTCTGAGCAGGGGGCTTGTTCCCCCCAATGGCTGAATTCCACTGAAATGTTCAGACTTGTTACCGGAAGCAGTCAAAACCATTTAAGTAAAGTTAATTTTGAAGATAAGTTCTCACTAAATCTACGTTAACTCAAGGGGGGTGGTTAACAGGATACAAGCCTAACAGACAGTGAGTGATAGAATAGAAAACAAATTGACACAAACATGTATTGTTTTGCTAAAGAGTTGATGGTTATTTTCTGTTTACAACATGCTGTTTTTGCTTGTATGTTCTTCTGTTGCATTTCACTGGTCTGATACCGTAGAGTAATATCCATAATCTGAACAAAGCGGCTAAAATTATGGTTTGTATCAATTCCAAAGATTGTTTTGAAAATTCCCGAAAGTTTACTAAAATTCCCATAAATGCCTGATTAATTCCCAAAATTTCCATGGAAATTTCCGCTCTGAAAAATCCCGCGGCATTTTGCAACCCTATACACACCTATCTTCATAGGCAATTCATGTATAAATTTACACTGTTGATAAATAAATTTTCAGACTCACCTACCTCTTCTGCTGTTAATTTCTTTGGTTCTTTGGTGAGTTGTTGTTGTTTCCCCTTTGATTTTGGTTTGGTTTGGTCATTGGGGGTTGCATCTTGTTGGGTTGGAACTTTCTGGGCTGCTTTGTCCTTAAAAAGGAGCTCTCGGTTCCGCATGCTGCTGCAGCTTGGAAACTGTCGAGAAGTACTGTTGCCTCTCTCTTTGGTAGGGGCGGACGGAATCTTGAACACACCCCCCTTTGCGAGTTGACTAAAAAGACCTTTGTAAACTCCATATGTGGGCCTGGACTCCTCTTGGCAGGTCCTCACTTGCTTACCAAGATATTTCCAAACAGCAGCGATAATATCCCTTACTACGTGGTTTATCTTTCCTGCCCTTGTCCAAAATGTAGGCGGCTTTACATAGGTGGTGGAAAACTGTGGGTTCATATTCTGGCTTCAACATTTCTCTCTGCACAAGCAGTTTAAACTCAAAGGTAGCATGTTGCTCCAAGCATGAACCCATCAATGGCATCTTGGTCCAGTTTGTAGTTTTCCTTTAGCTTGGATAAGCGCAATCAAGCCTGTAACCAAGGGTGTTCAACCCTTTGGAGTTTAAGGTCATCAGGTTCGAGACTTTCCAAATCTGTGGATTAACCATCGGATCTGTAGGGGATCCACAGTGGCTTGGGCACTTGTGTCTTTCCATTGCTTCCTAAGCTAGCTGCTTCAAGTTGTTGCCATGGCATATTTCATAATCATTAGCAATGTCTGACTTGGATTGGTACCCCTTCATCAGTTCACCGCGAATTGTGCAGGCAAATCCCAGGAAAATCTCTTTGTCTTCTACACTTCTAGACTGGACATGTTGGAACTGTGGAAGGGTGCTATCACATTGACCATCTTCCTTAGGAATTGTTTCATTCTCAGAGTCACTGATTGGGTGGTCAATAATTTCACCTGATGGATTTTCATATTGTGAAGTGTATCGCCATGTCCAGCTCCACTGTTAGTGGAACATATTATCATCAACATCATCATCTGTTGGAGGAATAAGTGAGCTCTCAGATTTAAAGATGTTAGGTTGAAACGTTTATCTGTTCATTTGAGTTTTCATGACGTACTCTAGTGTTTTTAAGACGACGTTCGGTCTCATAGCCGGTCTTTTTAGCAGGTTGCTTTCCTAGCGGTGCTCGATTTGCTGATGAGCAAGCCACGGTGCGGCGTTCAGATGTACTGGTGAGGTTGCCGAATTCGGCAATCGTTCGCCAGTGGGAGTTTCACGGTCTCAAGTGGAGATCCATTTTTGTTTATTATGGCCGGCTTTGCGGCAGATTTTGTCACCTGTTGGTGTACTTTTGGTTTGCGTGGGGCACTTGTATTATCAGGCTCCGACTATCGTTTGGGTTTTTTTTGGCCATTTTTAAAAATTGGCCCGGACATTGCGGTGAATTTTGGCAAAAAAATTGCTGATACAGTGTTTACTGTAAGGACTTACACGCAACATTATGACTACACATGCGCAGCGGTATCTCACATAATCTTATCGCGGATTTCGAAATAACCTGGTGTCTTATCTCATATCAATGTCTCTATATGTTTGGGTATGTTATTTTATGTGTAAAATATATCTCTGTTCTTCCAATGGTCTAGAGGATCATTTGAGAGCCGAATGACCAGAATTTCATATTTTGTGAAATGTGCCAATGCGCTTAATTGACCACGACAAAAACAAACATACATACACAAAACACACATATACGACCAGAGTAATCCTATGGCCTTCTGCATTCTTGCAGACGACACAAAATGAAGATGCCAAAAGCCCCATAACATCCCTTTAAATATCCCACGCATTGACATTCTTGTTCAATCTCAAAACCTCAATAAACAACCAACACACACATCAACGATAACTCTCTACACCATCAATCAAATTACATCTTATACTGTTGACTAAATAGCTGCATTAGTAATCATAGAATGTAATAAACACAGCTTAAAGTAACATGTTTTTAGATAAATTTAATTACTAACAGTCTCATTTCATTAAGAAATCAGCTAGCTACTCAGTGAAGCAAACAAAGTGTATTGTATGCATGTGATAGACCTCGGCAATAAGCTTTATGGAGTATGTTTCAATAGAATATGCTTAATTTTCTTAAAAACTGCAACCTATGCATAAGAAAGGTATTGTGCAAGTTTAAGCTTTTATTTGGTGGTAGTGGCTTTATTTTGTTGAATTTCACATGTCACCATGGAAACATGTGAAAGCGTATTAATTTAATAAAGGTATATTCTACTCATTGTAGATTCTGCACTTATCGTTTGTTTGTCCATCAGTAATGATGATGACCATGACAAGACAAAAAATACAGTAAGTAAACTTGTGTCATCCCCTGGCAAGATGGCAGTCTGGAACATGACCTCAGATGACCTTTGTCCATGACCTTTGACATCATCCACACATGAAGGAACCCCTATTGCACCTTAACCCCAAGTCTGGTTTAAATCGGACTTAAATATTCGAAGGAGACACAAAAACGAAAACCTAACCAAAACCTAACCAAACTGGAACACATATAGTACACCAGGGGTTCTCAATAGGTGGCCCGCGGGCCAAATCCGGCCTGCCAACCATTGATTTTTGGCCCTCGACTTCCTCAAAAATATATAGGGAAACATAAGAAATATAGTTGTATTTGGCCCTCAAGTAGGGACTTTCAAATTTGTTTGGCATTCTGTGGCCCTTCAGCTAAAATAATTGAGAACCCCTGACATACACATACATACACATACGGACATTCGCACCCTCACAATATCCCCCTCTGCTTTTCAAGCCAGGGGGATAATAATTTAAGAAGATGACAAAGTTTTGTGGGTGTGCATGTGGCTGATGAGACCAATTGGAGATGGCTTATACAGTCTAGATTTTACTTAAATTTACTATTTTTTTAAAGCTATGAAAATGGGTCACTTAGTCAACAAGAAGCAGTAATATTAGCTGGACATCAATACCAAGAACTTATTTTAAAGGCCATCCTTAAACAGCTTTGGGAATTTACGCTATTTCCTTGGTTCCTGCCTGGTTTCAATTTGCAATTTAGACTGGGTATTTCACACTGCGTATTAACATTGCTTTGAGTTAACACGCTTGTGTCATACCACGTTTTGCTACACACGCCTGTCAATATTGCATTTCGTTGGGTGTGCTCTTCGCATTACTGGTTGTTCGATTTTTCTCACTGGGTGGTGGCAGTCCTTTCTCATTGTATTTAAGCTACAAGGATTGCGAAATTAGGTTGAAGTTTATTTGAATTATAAATCTGTTTAAGAATGAGAATAAAGGTATGATTTGGGGAACCGGTACTCTCTTTATGACAATTTGAAACTGGCGATACCATTATTTTTGCGTGGAAGAACTTGGCCTCTGTCCTCGTCCTTCCACTTAAAATAATGGCATTGCCTTGTTTCAATTTGTCGCAAAGAGTACCGGTTCCCAAATTCATACCGTTATTCTGCTAATTGAAATCCATGTTAATACATGAATAAGTCACTCTGGTGTTAACATTTTACTTAACAGTGTTAACACACATGCGCAAGCTCATACTGTTGGCATATCATTTCCTAGAATAGTCACTTTTTCATACTAGTTCACCTAGGAGAAAATTGACCCCGACGCAGTAAATTACTATACTATTCTACAACTGTTAAATCTTTATGATAGCTGGTTCAAAATCAAACACCGCAAGAGTCATGGGACTATGCACTTTTTCACATTTACCTACAATCCCAAACTGGTGGTCGTAAAATACATGCATCTTGATTTACGAATTAACAGTGTCGAACATCGTCGGAAACTACAAGAAATTTGCCTTTCAAATTTGGTTTACAAAAATAGAAATGCCTCACTGTATGTCCACAAAATAAATTCATTTCTAGACGGTTAATGTGACATTGATGGATCACACTAACGGCCATACGGAAACTTTAAACCTATCAAAGAAAACCAATCAAACAAAGTGATAACGGTTGATGAGCAAGAAGATGAGGCATTAACGAGCCTAGACCATAACGAGCCACATGAGACACTAACAAGCACTCATTTATAAGGCCTGGCATCTCCCCATTGGCGGCGCTCGGCAAAAATGCCAACAGAGACGATTCCTTAGGATTTCAGACTAACATGCCATTCTAGTATCACCTCTTATTCTTATCATAATTCCATCTCTCTCGTTTCTTCATGCTCTACCAGTTTAGAACTTGAATGAATTGTGGAATAATTTGATGTATGACTTTTTGGGGCCCCTCCGTGAAGTGTGAAGGAATTTCTATTTGCCTTGCCCTTCCAAGCAACTTTACATACATGCACATACACTACAAAACACACAGGGTCCTCCGAATGCTGGTGAGAAATTACACATGACAGTTTTTACCCACACTTATCTTATCCCCAATTAATATGCGAAAATAGTGCCAGTGTAAATAACATTGGACTTCAAACTCAAAACAGGTACATAGGGGCAAAATACTCTCTGCCCAATGACAAATTCGGCCAAGTAAAAAATAATTAGTTCTCGTCCCGCCGCATCATTTTTTGGTGATGCATCCAAAAAGTTGGGGTTTTTTAATAAATTTTCTATTTTTTTTGTACAAAAAAAAGGAGAAATTGACTTGTTTTTGCTGTCATTACCGTTTCTAGTCTTGTTTGAAGTAGTTCGTTCCTATCCATATATTGCGTGAACATAAGGACATGTGAAAACATGTGGCAGGGCACATGTGGAAGTCTTGC
Organism: Ophioderma brevispina; assembly: GCA_023653785.1. Lineage (NCBI taxonomy): Eukaryota > Metazoa > Echinodermata > Ophiuroidea > Amphilepidida > Ophiodermatidae > Ophioderma > Ophioderma brevispina. The sequence continues at coordinate 15,819 of JAMKCH010016775.1, read as the reverse complement.
CAAAAGGACACTGATCTATCGTATTTGGAAAAAAGATGCTAAAGGCAAAAAGTGCCCTCATCCTCTTTGAAAAAAAAAAGAAAACAATCCTTTTTTTACTTGGCCTATTTCTCACCAGCATGAAGGCATATGATAAGATTTGACAACAGAGAAGTTGGAGCAATATGGGTTTTCCTACCGTATTCAAAAGTAGAAGGGACCAAATGTATACATCAGTGCCCAGCTTAGTATTGATGCATTACACACGTCTCAATATCTGCATATGGCCTTCAAAAGGGGCACTTCACGATCCATAGTCCGGGCCTTCATCCCCAAACTTGGCAAAGCACTCTTTGATTGGTCACTTGGATAGGTATATCATGTAATGAGCAAATCAGAGGTTACTGTAATAATGTAATGGGGCAACTGCAGGCAGAGGGCCCATCTCTATGCTTTTTTTGTTTTTTTTTTTTGTCTTTGGCATTTGGGCCAGACCCAATCATATTAATGTTGCTTGGAGGGTTCACCACTCCTTCATGCACCGCAAAGTCTGTTTTACGTTCCCAACATCATGCCGGTACCCATTTATGCTCCTGGGGAGAGAGAGGCAAGGAGGTCAAATGTGCCTTGCCCAAAGCTGCACCAATACATGCAACACGGGGCTCAAAACCCACAACCTATGTTATGCGGCAAACGCTGAACCAACTGAGCCACATGTGCACACAATGTAATAATGTTGGTATGGTTTACACAAGAGATATAGAAGCACTATTCTTGATTGGTGGCTTACTCAGAGGCTCTTGATGTGGAGGTCCTGTAACGAGCCAATCAGACAGATTGTATTCATTAGTGGTAGTCTCCCCATGGATAGTGTGGAGTTCAAAGAGAATAATTCAGCTGAGCCATATTAGGAAATCATTTAGGGAAAATAAAACCTCCTGCCCTCCTCTCGCAAAAAAAAAAAAAAAAAAAAAAAAAAAAAAAAAAAAAAAAAACAACACAAAAAAAAAAAAAAAAAGGTTCTGAGAATCTTAGCTAACAAGAAAACTATATTTGGTGGCTCGCCAGAAGTATAATTCAATTTTTTTTTTTGTGTAGTACAAAGTATTTTATTGTCACAGCTCCACTTGGATGAACATCCCTATGATACTAGCCTTAGAACTAGGTCAGTCTATGACCATATCGTTTTATTCCAATCCCATGATACAATTGCAATGGGCCCAACAGTTCTATTTGGCTCTGATATTCCAGACAACCTCATTTTTTTTCAAATCTGCGAGCAAGGATCTGAAATTTTAAACTGCTCAGACTTCCATTAATAGGAGGCTCCTATGATTTCTCTTGTTAGCTAGAGTAAAATATGGAATAGTTTGCATTATTCTCCACTGTTAACATGCCGTAATTACAATGTACTGGCTAAAAAAGGAACAGTCATATGTTGAAACTATTATTTTCCCTCTAACACAGTAACTAACCACTGAGATGGTGCAAAATAAGCTCATACTGTAAAGTGGTAATTTTCAAGCAAGAAATTTGCTTTTCAAATTTGGTTTACAAAAGGAAAGCCTACACTGTATGTCCAAACTAATTTCATTTCTATACTGTTAATTGACATTGATGGATCACATAACGGCCATATGGAAACTTAAACCTATCCAAAAGAAAAACATCACAAACAAGTGATAACGGTGGCTGAGCAAGAAGATGAGGCATCATTAACGAGCCTAGACCATAACGAGCCACATGATACCTAACAAGCACTCAAGCCTTGTCATATCCCCCATGGGCTGGCGCTCGGAAAAAATGCCCAACCAGGACGATTCATTAGGATTTCGGGACTACATGCCATCTATTATGCACCTCTTATTCTGATCATACTTCCATCTCTCTCGTTTCTTCATGCTCTTACAGTTTAGAAACTTGTGGAATTGTGAATAATTGATGTATGACTTTTTGGGGCTCTCGTGAAGTGTGAAGAATTCTATTTGCCTTGCTTGCCCTTTCCAAGCAAATTTACATACTCATATGCACATACACTAAAAACACCACGGGTCCCCGCATTCCTGGTGAGAAATTACACATGACAGTTTTTTACCCACACTTATACTTATACCATTTAAATTGAGAAATTAGTGCCCGTGTAAGAATGGACTTCAAAACTCAAACAGGTACAGTAGGGAGAAATTACTCTCTGCAATGATCAAATTTCAGGGCCAAAGTAAAAAATATTTAGTTTCTCGCACGGCTCCGCATCGTTTTTGTGCTGCATCAAAAAAGTTGGGGTTTTTTTTTAAATAATTATTTTTTACACTAAAAAAGGAGAAATTTGACTTGATTTTTGCGTCCGTTACCTTTTCTAGGTCTGGTTTGCAGTTAGTTCGTTCCCTACCTATATATGGGGGCACATAAATGAACATGTGAAGACATGTGGCAGGCACCCAATATTGAAGTCTTGCCAAGACAATAGATCTATCGTCTTTGGAAAAAAGCTGCTAAAGGCAAAAAAAAGTGCCCTCATCTCTTGAAAAAAAAAAGAAACAATCCTGTTTCTTACTTGGACCTTAGTTCTCACCAGATGAAGGCATTAGATAATTTGGACAACAGAGAAGAGTTGGAGCAACGAAATATCTGATGTTTCCTTAGCGCTTTTCAAAGTAGAAGAACAAAATGTCACATCAGTGGCCCAGCTCTAGTATTGATGCATACCCCACAATACCCAAATCTGCATAGTGGCCTTCAAAGAGCCACTTCACGATTATTAGCAGGGCCTGTAATCCCCAAATTTTGTCCAAGCACTCTTTTGATGGTCAACTTGGAAGGGAAGGTAATATCATGTAATGAGCAATTCAGAGGGTACTGTAAATAATGTAAATGGGGCACCTGCAGGCAGATGCCATCTCTATGTCTTTTCACTTTGGGGCAGCTCCATCATATAATGTTGCTGTGAGTGTGGGGGTTCGCCGCTCCTCCTGCACAGCAAGTTCTGTTTTACATTCCAAACATATGCCGGTACCTTTATGCTCCTGGGTGGACGAGAGAGGCAAGCGAGGGTAAATAAAGTGCCTTGCCCAAGTGCCAATACATTGGCAACAGCGGGGGCTCAAACCCACAACCTTATGCTTATGCGCAAACGCTGAACCAACTGAGCCACATGTGCACACAAGGTAATAATGTGGATGGTTACACAAGCGATATAGAAGCACTTCTTGATTGGGTACTCAGAGGACTCCTGATTGTTGTTGGCCTGTAATGGCCAATCAGACAGATTTGTATCATAGTGGTAGTCTTCCCCAGGATAGTGTGGATTTCAGATAGAGGAATAATCAGATGAAGCCATATTAGGAAATATTTAGGGAAAATAAAACCTCCTTCCCTCCCTCTCGCAAGTTCTGAGAATCTTACATTAAAAGAAACCTAATATTTTTGTGGACTCGCCAGAAGTAAATCAATTTTTATTTTTTTGATGCTAGCTAAAAAGATTTATGTCAAGCTTCACTATGGATGAAAAAATTCACTATGATACTAGCCTTAGAACTAGCGTCAGTCTATGGCCCATATCAGTTTTTATTCAATCCCATGATACAATTTGAGGGCCCAACCAAGTCTATTGGGCTATTGATATTCCAGACAAACCTCATTTTTTCAAATCTGGATGCAAGGATCCCGAAATTTAAACTGCTCAGACTTCCATTAATAGGAGGCTCCTATGATTTCTCTTGGTTAGATAGATTAAAAATATGGGAATAGTTATTTGCATTATCTCCCCTGTTAACCATGCTTAATTACCATGTTACTGGATAAAACAAGGAAACAGTCATTCTGTTGAAACTTGAACTATTATTTCCGCTAAACCACAGTAACTAAACACAGTAGATGGTGCAAAATACGCTCATCCTGTAAAGTGGTAAGTTTCGAGCATGTATTTTGCGTCTTTCTGCAAATTTAGCATTGCTCTGTTTTTAAATTTCGCTTTTTAAGCTATCCTCCTTGACTTACACAATAATAAACTTTTGCATGTCTTAATTTCGCGTTCCTCGACGTTTTGAAAAAAGACGCCCCAAAATCAAGTTTGTAACGTGAATATTCTACTTACAGATATGGAATTGCCATTAATCTACTTAAAAGATCGAATTCGCATGTTGTTTTCCCGGGAGGCTGACATGTGACCAGGAGGTCGCCATGTTGGCCGCAATGTTGGAATGTGTACCTTCTGATTAGGTGATCACTTCCCATCGTGTTGCGTGCTCGGGGTTTATGTTTAAAATTGTTAAAACTGTGATAGATGATAATTTCATGAATTGCAAAAAAAAAAAAAACGTGTTGTAAAACGTAGTTAATGCGGATGAATTCCGGTTGGGGTTACAAGAGGGTAAATACGTCAATTAATTGAAAATGAGGCGTACCCTTCGTTCGGGTACGTAATTATTAATGTTCGTGGCCTTAATCATGACATTGCTACAGTGAGTTAAACCTTTGTGCTATTCAATGTAAAATTATTTATTATTGGTGATGATGAAAAGAGAACAAGAGAACCACTGCAAACAGTCAAAGATTGATTTAAATTACGTATTTATTTAATTTGAAGACTTCCTAATGACCACCAACGTGTTATTTTCGTTGAAAACAATCGTGGACCTTTGTTATCGCGTGTGCAGAGGCCTGATAGCATGGCGGGAGAAGTTCAGAGTAGTTCATGGGTGGTACTGGCGTACATAATTAATACAGCAAACTTTGGTACTTCACGATTAACTGTGTTATGCAAATTCAATTTCTTGCTGTCATATGTAGCATTATATGGATAAAATACAAACACGAGCCCACAAACAAAGTAATAGGGACTATAAAAGATCGTCATGAAGGCTGACATGAAATTTTTCAAAAACGGGGGGGGGGGGGGGGGGGGGGTGGGGGGGGGGCTTTTTAAAACAGTCACACTGAAGAGTGTACGTAATCCTACCTGTCATTACCGGTTCATGTATTGTATAAAAGGGGCTCTCTGAGTTCTTTTGGCATATTTTACTCAAAAGTTTGCAAAATAAAGACACCAATCAGCAAACCAGAGCATTCAATGATGCGTAGCATATAATATGATGCCATTCAAAGACAACAAACAACATTCCTTTAAAGTACCTTATTATATTATTTATAACGGGTGAGTAAACAAAATTGAACGGATTGTGTCCGCCATTTGAGTTTTTCAAAATGTATATAGAACGATGTGATATCATCGGAAAGCCTATTCATTATCTTTAATTTGCTTGCAAAGATAATTCCAATCGGGTTAAGTATAGCCGAGCTACAGTCTTTTGAATAAAGTAGTCCGGTTTTCACCCTATCAAAGGATTCCCATTTGAATGCACGGCGCACCTATTGGGTGTTTGTCTTTTTTGGCCCCCTATCCTATTGTCTTTCTTTGTTTTGCTTACCTTTACTTGTATTTTTCGTATCTCTTTCCCATTCCGGTTATTTACCCCGTTCCTTCTTCTCCTATTCCCCTCGACTCACTTGCTAATTCTCCTTCTTAATTCTACTCCCCTATTATATTTCTTGTCCCGATTTGACCCCTCCTTTTCCTTTCCTTTTATCGCTGCCGTCTTTATTATCTCCGCTGTGCATCCCAACTCTCCCTTCCCGAGCTAAGAAAGTGATTCCCGTGGACGTGCAGAAAGCCGACTGCTTCATTCAAACGATTGTAACTCGGCCTATACTTAAAGACAATGGAGTGATCTTTGACAGCAAATTAACGATTAAAGATAATGAACTAAGCTTCAGTGATATCACCATTGTTTAGATATATGTACTGAAAATTCAAATGGCGGAACACAATCAGGGTCAAGTTTTTTTGATCGCCTGTATTAAAACCTGAGAATATTCCATAATATGACTTCAAGTAATAATTACTATATAAGTTCCATGATGATATAATGTTTTCACAATTGCTTAATTTACATAAAATTCTTATTAGGAAACAAGTTATGTTTTCAGCTAGTCTTTTTCCAAGCTAACTTAAAAGGGTACTTCTTTTTGTTCTTACGGGTAATTTATTTATAAACACCTAAGTTGAAAGTTATATCACATTGAACGCAAAAAATTAACACTTGGTTTTGTGATCCACAGTCTCATCCCATTGACTTTACCCAAAGGAGTAGATTTTTACAACACCTGACCCGTTAGCCTAAGTATAGCTGTTGCCTAATAATACTTGCAAATCGATCTACTCTGGAAGAAATTAGTCATTGTATTTTCTGTCCGTAAAGGACAGAAATTAATTAATGCAGTGGCTTGAACCTTCTGGGGCACCGAGATATAAACATTTGTTGATAACATCAAACCGCCTCATCAAAATTCAATCTGAAATTTTGAATTAACTTTCTCGGGGATATCTAATGAACATAAACAACTAGAATTTTGCGGTTGTCGGCTTTTCGTGATTGCTATATTCAAAGCAAATAAGCTGTGGGCAGCCCCAGACTTGACCATGGTTAGTGACTTTGATCTCATAAACATATGAGGGATCGCATGGTGCACCTATGACAAAAGGTTTGGTTCCAAATGAACTCAGTTTTCAATTTAGAGAATTTTACATTATTTTTAGGCCCATTTTTCAACTTGACCTCACATGAACCTTTGACCTTTCAACATGACCTTTTTGGAACTCATCAACAATGACGGATTCATTGTGCACTATGACAAAGTTTGATTCCAATTGAAGTTAAACTTTCAATTGAGGTCAATTTTTAAAAAAAACTTAACCAATTTGTGAAAACACACAACACACAAATCCACACATACACACGCTACAAGGATGGCTAACGGGTCCTGCCAGTATAGCTGGAGGGCCCACAAAAATGAGGTGTTAGAGCACAAAATGCCCTCTTTAAATAATTTGAAGGGGCCCTGAATTATCTGAAATGTACCTTAATTGCACTGTTTACTATTTAAAGGGTCACTTTAAAATGTCAGAGAAAAGGGCGTTCCAATTTTTTTAAAGACGGTGTTTTTACATATTTATATGCATACCAGAGTATTAATTCACCCTTGAAATGAATGCAACAGCCAAACATTTTATTTTTATGTGTATGTAATACAAATGCGCCTTTTAATCATTGCAATAGTAAATGGTTACTTACTTGTCATACTAATTAATCTTATTATGATGTGAACTCCCAAAAAATATATACCACATTAATCTGGGCTTTAGTATTTTTTTTTAAAATAATTTTCACTTGACAATCCTTCAAGTGACATATTCTATTCCAGGGGCCAATCTATGTAAAAAAACTTTTATGACATTACAGTGTATTATTAATGTACTGTTTTTAACTTACCCGAAACCACAAAATTGGCAAATTTGAATGGCCAAGACTTTAAATTCACTATTGTTCTTCTGAAAACCTGTTATTTGCTTTTTCAATTCCAAGGAAACAGCAAATATTTGCTGATAAATATTTAGTCGTCGAGATGTCAACAGGTTTAAGAATGATCCATGTGGACCTGCATACAGGGAGCTTGTCAATCTGTGTGTGAATTTTTTACACACACTGTTTAATGTGGAGTAAATCATAACTTCTTCATTCTCTTAATTTGTCCCTTACCGTACTAACCGGGGGGGGGGGGGGCTCCCAAAATATGGTTTGGGTAGGGAGTTGGCCTCCACCAACTCTGGAAGTAGGACCCATTGCTATACAATTTTTTGCCAAAAAAGGGACCCATAGCATATACCAGAGATGCAAAATGTTAGGCCCCCAATTTAAACCCAAATTTGCCATTTTCACTGCCAAAATGTTGACATTTTGAGCAAATTTGGCAATTTGGGAGCTTCAGATGAGGAAATGCGGCTAATTTTCCAACAAATTTCATGAAAATTTGAAAAAAACCGACCCACACCCAATGCTATACCAAATTGGCAATGAAAAAAGGGTAATTGATTATTACCTGAGGATGCTTGTGTGAATGATGAAAATGAGATCCCGATGTTGTGGCACGTTCCCTGTCATGGTCATTTATGTGAGGACACCCTCCCACTTAACTTGTCGTTTCACTTTCAAGAACATTTTGGTCAAATGTCTAAACTACATATAAAATTTGTTGTAGTAATCATCTTTGCAAATGGTGATAATATCACTGAACTAAAAATTATTTCTGAAGTCCATGGTTCCAACCTCTGTGGGGTGGGCAATTTCCTTGACCAAGGACAATCTCCTGTGTTTTGTCTACTGTCAACATATGACTTGGGGTGTTGAAAACAGAGTATTGTAAAATGGTCACCTTAATACAAAATTACTAAATACATCTCAATATAACTCGACTAATATACACCCGATTTCAACCATGCACCACTTCCACATTGGGTAATTTTCCCCCACTTATAATACCAGACTGGTTTGACACCTTTGATCCATAAAAAAATATGGAAAAATGAAAACAATTTCAACATTAAGTAATATGTGACACGCTACAAGGTAGATGTATAATCAGCCAAGTTCCCAAAGAATAAACAGTGTTGCATTTAACCTTGCTTCCTAGTAGGCGAGGGTGTTTTGAAACTAATCCATACTACATTGCAATGTGCCTTAATGTTCTGTACTCAACATATGTCAGTAATTAGGGCAGGTAAAGAAGTTTACAGGAGCACAAACCTTCATATTAAAATTTTTTAAATATAGTGTTTTGGGTGCAGGAATGGGTGTCGAAAAAAGCTCGAGTTTAAGTATTAAAATGGGATTTTTGAGGATACCATGCCGGGATCCTGCATGGGATTATTGATATGAAATGTACCAAAACTGAGGCAAATTGTGGGATGGGCTATCTATGCTCTCTTAGGTATTGGTGTTCTAAGGCCCACTTCTGATTGATGGTTGAGTGAGAGAATTTGGGCTGTTTCAAGTTAACACAGGGCAAGGTTAAAGTTCAAGCAATACCTATGATTATAGTGCGCTTTTGAAACCAGGTGTGAACATTGCATTCGTGACTGAGACTTGCATAACTAAGCATATCTTCAGGAGCAGCAACTGGGAATGAGTGTAAAGTTCACATGGTTAAAAGGGCACATGGAACTTAGACACTGGGGAAAGATATTGGTGGGAACACAATAACAACACTACCCTTCGGGCAATACATAACTATCATTTAGCCAGATAAGCATGAAATTTACTGCCAAGGGGTTATCAGACTAGGCTGCAAATGCCATGCCTCTCTAGGCCAGCATGGATAATGCATGCTTTCAGCTTGTTCCCACAGCATGCATATAATTGTAGGGACAACAGACAATCTCAGCTATAATCTTTGGCCTACCCACACCAATCATGTAAAAACACAAAAGGGACGAACAAAATGCCCCAAACGCAACATCTGCTCAAAATTTTCAAATCCACAAAATAACTTTTCAAGAAATGTCATACTTGAATCCTGCGAGTTTCAAAAGAACTATTGGACCGACATGAGAGACAGTTTATGAGAGAACATGGGGTTTCCACTTAATTTGTAACGTGATGACAATAGCCTATATTTAGGCTAAAACACCAGCAGGAAAAACATCTCATGTTGTATTTTTTAAGCAGATATCTGGTTCTTGCAACATGGCTGCAAAATTGTTACCTATTGTCTTTTACAATGGTGACATTCAACGTGAACATGCGGTGAATGGTGTATAAAATAGCACAATTAGGTGCACATTTCATAAGGGGTCGTCAAATATGGGGAGATATTACATTGTCCACAAAATTTTATGTTCAAAGACTAAAATATTTCCGGAAGAGTACTAATGTTATGGCAAACAAAATGGTTGTCAGTGTAGCTAATTTTGTTTCTTCTTTAATGACAACACAGTCCCATTTCATTTGAATGGATAATAGAGAAGTTACGTTTAAAATTGTCCAAGTATGTAAGGGTGGAGTCGGTGGAGGAGCAGTCGGGGGAGGAGCAGCCCATAGAATTACACATAAAAAACCGAAAATACACCAATTTCTGACCTTGTACCTGAAAAAAGTATTTACGTAAGGAAATTAATTCTTTTTCATAAGAATTGTTTGAATACATAAAGATGCAAATTCTGCAAAGACACACGATGGCATTTATACAGGGTGTCGTTAAAATATTACAGGTGAATAACAATAACCTTTTGTGACATAATTTTAAATCTAGTTGTGGTCAAACCCGGTATAAAACATGTCTTAATCTTGTGTTAACAACATTGAGATGGTTATTTTGCACTGGTTGTTTTATAAAACAAGAAATATTTGTTATGTAGGATAATATATACGGGTGGTTAAAATTGTATAGGGTGGATGTATTTCATGAAATGTTTTGTGATTTAAATTAATTTTCAGGGGGGGCATGAGTATCAGTCACCATAAATGCTTAGTTTGTACCCTGTAGACAATCTTTTAGAAGTGTGAATAGGTGTTTTAGATTTTTCTGTGTATATGTCGACCCTATTTTAAAATGTAAGAATACGGAAGATTGCATTCCCATTTTAATCACCATATATGAGTTTATCAAGGAATGCTGGTTTTAGAAGAAACTTACATCTGTTCACATCAAAATGTGTTTAAAAATATTTTTACTAATATTTTATTGGTCCGTTAAACTTCCATAGCATTAAGACACTTGAGCACCAGAAATTGTGCTCTTACAGCGGTAATTTTATTTCTGATCACCTGTAAATCAAAGTACACAAGAGTATGGTTATATATGTTTAGAAAGCAACTTGCTCCATTACAATGACCAGGAAAGATTTACTCTGAAAAGTAGTAAGAAAATCTTTTATACAGTATTTTACACTTAAAAATACAGACATAATTTTGACAACCCTGTTATTTAACACAAAGGTATTGTGAACTCTTCTTCTTGCTTGTTTGATTAGGGCCTCAGAATACCTTTCTGAAGCCAATTTATTTTGATCTACAGATCATTCAGAAAGGACAAAGGAAACCACAATTTCACCCTTGACAAGAAAAATGCTAAACTTTGTTTGTGCACCTGTATATTTTTGGAACCCCCACACACTGTTTATAACAAGGTTTGTACTTATCTGTTTGGCAACATTGTATATAGCTTTCAAAAAGAGACTTTTAAGGGTTGAGTGTATTGATTAAATGTATACTCTGTTGAATGAAAAAAAAGGCACAATTATTTGTTATTGTTAGACAATGTAAGGGGGTGAGGACTCTCACTCCAAAACTTTAGAAATGCGACCAAAGCAATAACATGTAAACTATACAGCAATTTACAGCAAAGACGGTAGATAGATAGATCATTAGAACCACAATATTTGGCTGTTAATTTGGAAATAAAAGCGACAAAATACTGTACTATATATTATGAATAATAACATTATTTCAATTATTAAATCTAAAGAGTATTGACAAAACTTGACTATTGAATGCTTGGGTGGGTCTCAAGTTTGGTTTGGGTGGGTAGGGACGGCGGTATCGCGTAGTACTATACGTGCCTCCAAAAATCTGGAAGTAGGGCCAATATCTATAGTGATTTTGCCGAAAAGGGACCAGCCTTAGCCATACATGACAGAGATGACCCGTGACAATCTTTGCCATTTTTTTCTTCAAATTTTGACTTGTCACCCAAATTGGAAAATTTTGCTTTTAAATTTCATCATATGATCATATATTTGATGCAATAATTGGAGATCTTTCTTTTCAGTCATGAATTAATTTATTCATGTTGGTAGGGCGTTAACTTCATTCACAAAACCTAATATTATGGAAGCAAGAACTGACCGGACACTAAAAGTGGTATAGTCAGTGGTGAAGGCAATTCCGATGATGATGTACACTCAACAGGATTTTTGGTATTGTCTAGCTTAAAAAATTCCGTACACACCAATAAAAAATATTAATTTCTGAATTTATTGCCGTTACAAATGCGAAAATATTTCAGAACGATAGGACTACCAACCGGCCGGATCAAGAAGAAAGGGGTCAAATCGAGTAAAGTAAAAAGGGGGAATAAGTTGGTCGCATCAATCCGTAAAATAAAATCAATCGAGTCTACAGTCGATGACTCATGAGGTAAGTGAAAGTAGGTTCTATGAATTAATTGTTTATGAAGACTTGCATGTGTTAACAATTTAAATCGGCAATTTAAAAACTAGGTTCATCGTAGGAATGACAGAGTAAACTTTAAGGATCATTCAAAAGTCCGTTTTCAAAAGGTTGTTTGTTTCAGTCCAGTGGCCATCGGTGCGTTATGTTGAATGAGATGTTCATCTTTGTCTATATAACCCATGGTCAAACCCAAAATCTTTTTATTAAATCCGTTCTATGAGATCGAAATAAACCTTACACTATTTAACAAATTGCTCCATGCAGAGTGGCGAGCCTAGCTGAGAGTTGGCTCCCTGACCGTGGCAGCGCCAGGAGAAGCTTTGGGTGTCCCAGCCCCCCCTCCCCCACCAGAAGAAAAAATCTCTTCCCGAAAAAAAAAAAAAAAAAAGTAGGCGCTGGTGTGGCAGGAGATATGGTCAGCGGTCTCACAGTCAGGGAAAAATGGTGAACAAAGGGCAATCGATTCAGTGACTCTTAATAACATCAGTTTCACGCTTTTCCTGTGTCGTCTATGGAGCCGGCTGTGGTTCCTGCCGGGACCTATCTCCTTCACACCGACACTTGCCAGGGGAACGGATACAGAATGGACCAGGAGCACTTATAAGAATGCCGTGCACCATGCATCTCAAGCTCTATAAGGCTGTGCCCGGACGGAACAAGAATTTGCACAAATATTGTAATTTGGTTATAATTTCAGTTTGAAAAATCTTCAAATAAAACTATTGGTTGTATTTTGCACGGAAGCTCACTTAAAAATTGAATATCCCCTCCGATCGGGAAACACCGTATGAAAGTGCTATAGGCCTAGGCATGGGTTAAAGGCTGGTGTTTTCAAAAGTGCTTAGGGATATATCGGTGATAGAGAAGTGTCAAAGCAGGGGTCATTGGGTGAAAGGCAGCCAATATGCCATAAATTTACTAGGCCTAAATGTTAAATAAGGGGGGGTCTTTGGGTGACACTTGTGACAAGTAAAGGTCTTTGGGTGACAATGAAAGATTTCAAATTGTCGAAAGTGGGAATCTACTTGGGATAGCGACAGTAAATTTTTAAAATTAGGATTCATTGGTGGACAATGTGTTAACAGACCTAACATACGCGCATACATTCTAAAAATGGCCCCTCCCCTCAACCCTGGAAGGTTTAATAAAGGAGTATAGCGTAGTCCAGGGGTGGTGCTGGTCCTCTCGGCGCCCACAGAGACAAGTACCCATGCAGGACACATGCCCCCAAAAGTGGCCGCAGGCAGCAGTTCTGGGCAATGCAAAAATAAAATATAATTTTTGGCTGTGCCTCTGAGGGCAAGATGTGGGCATGTCATTTACCACTGTATAAATCATGTGTCTCTGTCTTATGCATGAACGGACTCTGGTTAGGTATTGATTTACATGTAGACCATGATTTTGGCCATGTGACATGGGGAACCACCTGTGACACACAAGTACAGAGCAATTGTAACAGAGGAAGTAGTACAATTTCATGAAAAATCCAAAATTTGAACCAATGGGAAGACAAATTTAGCGTAGCATCTGGCGAAGCTCCGGGGGCACGTATTTTCTTAGTGACTTATGACTTTAGGGTAATAGACCCATTTCTAAAATAGTAAAATTGGTACACTCTTGAAGGGGATTTTATGCAGTTTTACCTTTATCAATAACACTTGGTTCAGAAAGAAATTGAAGAAAAAAAAATTACATTTATTTATGGCCAAAAAATCCGGAGAAATTTCGGAAAAAAAAAATTGACATCTCTGACAAGTAGCAGATTTTATCTTGAGTGAAAAAATCTATTTTTAAAAGACTCATGGATTTGGTATTTGTGCCCAAATTTACCTGGAATGAACACCACAAGTATTTGGCTTACATGCTCAATATGCATTTTTTTTTTTTCCAGAAGGAAATTGAAAATATAAGAAAATATTATTCGCACCGGGCCGATATTACACATATGCGAAGTCAAGACAACAGTTATAGATTGATCTGAGGTGTTGTATTAAATGAAGTTGAAACTGAAGGATCTATGCCACCTGCTATCAATAAATCAAGAGAAACTCAGAACCTTTGCGGGTTACAGGACCAACTGGGGAAATATATGCTCTCTGTTACGTATGAGTTGGCTAATGGGGGGTTATATATATGGAGGGGCCCCCTTGGCCAAAATGTGACAAATCATTCGAAGAGAAAAATCTAGGAAAAAAGAAAGATGAGGGGAAAAGGAAAAGAAAAAAAAAAAAAAAGAAAGGCAGAGAGTTTCCTTCCTCTCTTCACCCCAACCCTATTCGTTGATTTTTTTTAAATCACTTTTTAAATGTCTCTTTAGACACAATGAAACTCACAGATCACTTCAGGAAGATCTATGCTTATAAAAAATAACCATTAGTGCAGTTTTGGCTTCACCTATAAAAACAAAATACCATTTACAAGGTTATCTCCCATCTGGACTTGGTTCCTTGCAGGGGGACTTCCAACAGTCCACAAAAATGCCACCACCCATTCAGAATTAACGAAACTAACACCCAGAAACTACTGGTGGGGGGATTCCAAACCCCTCCCCCCCCCATTTCCCAAAATCCTGTATATGCCACCTGGGTCCATTTCACTAACATTTACATCACTCGAAGTCAGGACATGTTGTAAAATCCATTCACTAAACTGATGTAGCATTCTGTACCTTTTGTGAAAAGGGATTCGATACAAGGACGCTTTGTGCAGTTACGAGGAGTATAAAGGTATTCTCAACTTACGAAGGGCCACTTGAGATACATTTGAGTTAAGTTTAGTGAAACAGACCTCTGTTCATACATTTAAGATACTGTGTATGAGCTTACAAAAAGTACAACTGTATACTTGATAAAGGCAGGTCATGTTGTTTGCCTTGCATTGTTGCTTCCTCCCATGCAAGTTGGGATGAGCATTTTATTCTTATTAAAAAAGTACAAATAGCCAAAAAAAATACACATTCAAGTGACAGGAGATTTTTTGAGGATACAAATTTCTCTCAAATTGCACGGCATTGATTGTAGACCACCTACTCTCTAAATGTAAACAAGTGAAAATTGCACTCCCCAAAAGAGTGAAACTCTTTTAAACCACTCCAAAATGAGTGGTTTGTACTTAAACAGAGCAAATTTACACTCCAAACGAGTGCATCAATGATGCAGAAACCCATCAATTGGGATGGTTAGGGAATCCATAGTTGTGGGGTCATAGGTCATGTAGGGTCATTACAAGTCAATTGACATATAGCCCATGGGTCTTGGCCAGTGGTTATCTTGAGCAAGTTTGGTGGCTATATAACTCAACTTGGAAGAATGTTTTGATGTTGGGGTCAAAGGTCAAGTAGGGGTCATTGGAGGTCAAAAGGGCATATGGGCCATAAGTGGGCATTCTGTGCATACCATAAGAGTTCTGGACCGGTGGTTTCTTTAATAGTATTTTACTAGGCGGTCCTTGGATTTGGCAATTACCTGTGTTTTGCGATCCCTGGATTGAATGACTCTCAGGTTTTGCGGTTCATTTGACCTTGAATGACCCCTGATGTCCTTGTCATGAGCTTTAAAATTTTCATCAACAATCGCCCCGCCCACCAAGTTTCACCTGGATACTAAAGTTTACCCCATTTGACCTCCTTTGACCTTGAATGACCCTGGATGACCTTGTTGTGACCTTAAAGATTTTTGGCATCAAGTTTCATGTCCATACACCAACACCAATGTTTACCCCAATTGACCTTTGATCTTGAATGACCCCTAATTACCCACTAGCTGAGCATACCTGC
>JAMKCH010016774.1:0-23719 GCA_023653785.1 Ophioderma brevispina | reverse complement strand
GAAACGCTATTTGAGCAACTTTTCTCATCCAACAAACAGACTTGGATGGTGACAGTTTGAGAAAAAAGCACTTGAAATTTAAATTATTTTATGGGTTTAATTGCAAATTTGCCGCCATTGCCGTCATCTATTCAGCAGACCACAAGTAGTTGGTTGCATGGGAAGAGTAAAGTAAGCATAGTTATGTTTTGTTACAAAGATGACAGGTTATTAGTCGTCACCCATTACCGAGCCAGAGCCGTTTAGAAGGAAAAGTTGCGATGTTAAATACATCGTAAATAAATGTCACTTCACTAAATAGCTGTTATTTACTCTTAAAAAGTAATTTTGGCGTTTCAGTATTCTAGCCTTCTCAGCAATGTCAGTGTGTTACGCTATTCCAACAAACCAAAATTGAATGTCTAGGCTAGGCATGCATTGACGATTGTTACTATTTTTCTCTTTACCCGGTGAAATCTTGGAGACAAAGGAAGGTTGGTTTGGAAGTTATGAGCGAAATGTGCCCCAATTTTGGTTGATTTTTGCCGAATATTAATTTTTACACATTACTCTATGGGCGCTTACAAAAATCACGTTTTTAGCTCTCGCACATCATAAACGGATTGAAATATCGGCGTGATGAAACTTTACAGATGGGGTTTGGAGTGAAAGCAATCTATCAAGATGAAAACTTTAATACTCCTTAATTCGGTCCATCCCCCTTTAAATACGACCAGTGTTTGAGTTACGACCATATTATGTTTTCATTGAATCATGATTCGGAGGCACGGCGATTTCACTAAATAGAAAAAACAATCTAAAATAGGCCTACGACCAATATTTTGGGTTGCGAGAATAATTAATTGATACGATCATGAGCGAAAATGTATATGATCGTTACGACCAAAATATGATCGTAACTGGTAATCTTTTTCTTCGTTACGATCAAATAGCTCCCCCCTTTTTTCAAAAGGGTAAATAGTAAAAGAAACATATACGTGATGAACGTTTTCATACGGGTGAGTCAAAATGATTGTTCACCGATATCGAATAAAAATAATATTAAAAATATTTGTAATCTTTTTAGAATATTATTAATACTTATATTAATAAATAATTACTCTTATCACCAGTCAAAAATCATGAATTCATGCATGTTATTTTCAAGTTATGGACTCATTTTTAGAGGCCTTTCCCGAAATGACGCGTGTACAAATTGAGTACAGGAGCAAACCATAGAGATGAGTAAACGTTAACAGGAAATTCAATAACCAGGATCCAGAAAAATGAGATAGGGCAAAGATCTTTCTTGTTTGTTGCATTTATTCACACACAGTGAAGCACAAAATTATTAAGATTTATCATGAAAGAAAATTGTTCACAATAAAAGTCGGAATTTGCACACCTTTAGCCAACTAATCTGTATCACTTAAATTGAAACCTGCAATCTTGTTCAAAATTGTTGAACACTTTGTGCAGATTTGGTTCCGCCCCACTCATTTCAATGGTTGCCATGAGCACGACACACTTGAGCAATCTCGACACCATATTATTTTCAACACTGATTGGGGGGGATGGGAGGGGGAAAGAAAGTTAATGACAATGCGTTTCAAAGCCTATTATCTCCTTCATAGCTGCCAATATTATCAGGTGTTCCAAGGACTTATGAACAAGATTGTATCCAAGGTCGAAAAATCATGTACAAAATTCACAACAAACGCTCATAACTACGGAGCGGTTTAAGTTAAGAAACAACATTTTTTCAGGAAATGAAGATGACCTTAATATCTTTATCATATTACACAAAGGTAAAAATCGAATGCTTGTACGGGTGAACATTTTACATTAAGTTTAAAATTTTAATAAAAAAATAACTAAATAAGATAATACACAAGATGCAAGTTAAAAGTCCACGAACAAAAATACTGAATAGACATGACCGAAGACAAAAACGTGCATTATACACACAGATACACAGACATAGACAGTACGCACATACGCACGCCTCGCCCGCAAGTACACAAGTACGCACGCACACACTCGTGCTCACCCACACACACAATAAAAAGAAGATTTTAATATAGGCACGTTTGAACAACGAAAACTAATGAATAAAACATAACCAAAAGCCACACCACAGTATATTCCAGCCAAAATCGCGCGCGAAGACCACACAACATCACACATACGCACGCACACGCAGTGCACCCAGCACATACTACACACACACATGACACATACCAAATATTACGCCACATCACACGCAACACGCAATACACACCTAAAACACAAGACTGTCATACACGCATGTTTGATCTGAGATCAAATGCAGATAAGGATAAATAAATCAATGAGAATTTATATCATTTGCATTTGAGTCCTCTGAGGAGTGAGGCTTCGGCCTTACGAAACAGTGCTGTAAGCCATGTAGTAGAATATTCTCAAGCACTATATAACCACAAACCAAAAAAAAAATCTTCCACCACCAATTCCCACGGTTATTTTGGCAGAATTTGTTTTATAAATCCATTTGGCAAATAATTTGTGGAGGGAGTACCACTGGATGCGCCTCCATTAAAATAATTAGTGCCGATTTATCCTTAAACCTCGTTGGCATTAGGAGCTGCTCTTTCTATATGGCACTGCTTAAAGGCGAGTGTTGACCCCGATATAATATATATTGTATATATATAGCTATATAGTATAATATAATATCTATAATATATCTATATAATATATATATACGTCTATATTATAACATTATATCAAGAAAAAGAGTTAAAAAACCGTATATTTTTCATGAATGGGAAGTGGATTCGAACCCATAAATAATGGATTAATAGACCAGACGGTCAACTACCACTAGACCACAGTGTACCAACTGCGATGAAATTGAAGACCAATCAAAAGATCTTAATGCATTCTCTTCCGAATTAAATGTCATCTCCAACGTCAGCTTAATGACATTCAGCTTTAGGATTGCTAAACTTCGGTCAACAAGAAGCCTAATAGAGAGTAATAACGTCGGAAGATTTTCAAATAGTTCGAAATATATGGTAATTTCAGTTCACATCGGTCTAAGAAAAGTAAAAAGATATATATATAATTTTTTTTAATTCATAAAGTTCTTGGTAGAGCTTTTGTTACCCCAGAATGGCAATCTCCATGTTCGCCACATCAAAACAAACCTTTCACAAAAAAAACACATACAACATGCTAGTGTAGTGGCAAATTCCATTTGTCTTTGTAACAAATGCTTCATTGAGTTCTTAAGTTCTAATCCTATTGTGTGATTTTTTTTGTTCAAGAAAAAAAAACAAATCACTCCGTAATAATTTAAGATCCACTAGTTTTCTAAAATTCCATTTTATACTTTAAATTTCGTATTGTGCTTCACAAAAGTTTCGTCTCTGAGGTCTGAAAACACCGTCAGCTCACATACCTACCCCCCACACCCCCCCCACCCCCCCCCCCCCCCACACACCACCCTGTTTCCGCATACACACAAAAATGCGATGCTATTTAATACAAAAAACGATGTATTATGCAAGTTTATAGAAATGAGTTTTATCTACATAAAGTTGATTGATCACTTTCAGTAGTTGATCCTTTCTCCTTTGGGTCGTATAATAATTTCTAGTCTTTTATTCATACTTTGCGGCATATCCCCCTCTCACCCACGTGCGCACAATCTATACCCGTGGCCGCGCACATGTGTGTTGTGCGTTTTAGCGTGTAGTGTGAGTATATTATAATCTGTGATTGTCGATTATAATGCTAATTTTGAGTGGTTAACCTTTTTGTTAAATAAAGTTTTCTTTTTAAAATTGATGATGTTTTTTAACATTAACTGAATAAATGCATGTAGAATGCCAAGAAATAGGATTCTATTTTATCAAAACTGGTATAGTATCATTTGAGGGATGATACCATCTCTTCTTCTCCTGAAAAATCATGTTCTTAACTTAAAACGTTTTTGAGTTTGAGCGTTTTTGTAAAATCTGTAACATGATTTTTTGACCGTTCGGATACAATCTTGTTCAAATTGTTGGAACACTTTGTGCAGGTTTGGTTCCCGGCCCCTCATTTCAATGTTGCCGAGGCACGACACACTTGAGCAATATTATTTTTTGTACATATTATTTTCAACACTGATTGGGAGGGGATGGGGAGGGGGAAAGAAAGGTTTATAGTTACAATGTGTTTCATGCCTATTATCTCCTTCATAGCTAGCTGCCAATATAACAGGTGGTCGCAAGGACTTATGACAAGATTGTGGTTTTGGTGTGTATTTTTTCAATATCTTTTTATTTTGCCTTAGTTAAATGAGTTAAAAGCGAGTTCATTCCAACCTTGAGAATTCTAACAGTCAAATGATAATTGCACTGTTGTTCATTATTCCAAATTAATAACTGGCCTGTGTTACTTTGGGGCATTCTATGTACCATTTATCCACCAGAGTACACATTAGGTATCCAACTTGGAATTTGCGCTTCAATACCTGATTACGCAATCAATAGAATCTTGTACACAGGCAAATCTGAGGCCTTTATTTAAATGATTGCAGATATTGATTGCCTGAAACAAAATGAAAATTCAAAATTCCTATTTAAAAGTACTTTTAGACTATTCACAATTTTAAAGCGACCTTGCACAGTTTGACAAGAAAAAAATCAGGATATTTGGGGAACAATCATTTTGACTCACACTGTATGATATGGGCGTACTACTCGCACATCACTAAACTTGAGCGGTCCCGTAACGAAAATTGTCATTCCGGTTTAAAAAAAGCGTCCGATTTGATTGGTATATTTAGGGGTTGCCATAGTTTGCACAAACTAACCCCTATAAATTAACTCGACCTACCCAGACATTTAACCCTATGGCCGTAAAGGCTGCGCATTTTAAAACAAATTGGAAATGTATGTTTTGTACATTGGTTAGGATCAAAGGTACAGTCTAATGCATTGAACATTGATTTTGATTAAGCTGTAATACTTATAATTTGTGTCAAGTATTTTTTGACGATGTTAACGTTTTGCGGCTGCCATATTTGATGGGCGTAATGTTACAATTTTAAAAGTATCAGAATTACATTTATTGTGTCTAACAACAAACCTAAGATACTTCATGTCTATTTTTTATCGCAGGTATTGCTGTTATAGGGCATATTTTAAAATTTATTTGATTTGGCTTCCATTTGAATTTGAAGTATGACTCATGTTACAAATGCCATATACTTGTTCATAGGATCCTAGTATATCATATAGATAATCAACCTAGTTGATAATATAGGGTTGAAATAGATGCTCAGGTGACACCCGGCAGATTCTTATTCTACATACCCTAACTATCATTTTCAGCAAAAAAAAATTGTGTATATACTCAATTGTACGGTCACATGTACGCCCCCTTCTCTCTGACTAATGTGTTATGGTTAGTTCAAAACACTCTCTGCTACTTTGAAGCAAGGTTAAATGCAACCACTGTTATTTCTTGGGAACTTGCATGATAATAGCACTAAACTTATAGCATGTCACATATTATGAATGTGTAAATGTGTGCTTTTTCAAACCCCTGGTTTATGGATAGAAGTGTTAAAACCTAGCTCGGTATTATAAGAGCTTAAAGTGGGGTAAAATTCAGCTCAATTTGATATCAATTTGAAATCGTTTCAGTGGGTAGCCAGCTTTTTTTCAGTGGGCAGGGGGGCACACATTTTCGGGGGGGCAAGCATCAGGGCAGCCAAATTTCCGGCTTGCTACGCTCGCCGGGTAGACCCATTTTTTTCCAGTCGGATGAAATTCTGAAGGGAGAGGGGGGTTGCCAAATTAATGCTAATACCGCCCCCCTGCGTGTGCTAAAAACGCCATTTTATTATTTTAACATCTAAAATGGTCCAGGTACCTTAATATGAACGCCACATAAATCCGACAATTTTTATTCAAATTTGTAGTATTTTACTATATAAAATTTATAGGCCATCTTGTTTTATCTGAAATTTACACATGATGCCAGAAAAAACTAATTTTCAGGGGCAAGAGGGGGAAGATTACCCACAGGGGGAAGCTGCCCCCCCCAGGCTACGCCACTGAATCGTTTGTATAAGAGTCGAGTTACATTGTGTGCTTATTTTAGTAATTTGTTAAAGTTGACCATTTTACAGTACTCTATTATCACACCACCAGTCATATGTTAATTGTCCTTGCGTCAGTAAAATGTCACCACAGTATCAATACACTATTGACCATGGACTCAATATAATAATTTGTGCAGTGATTTGCAAAGCAGAGTGATTACTACACAAATGTTATAAGGACGTCTTAGACATTGACAAAAATGTTTATTGAAAGTGAAACTACAGGCAAAGTTAGAAAGTTAAGGAACTTAGGGGAAAGTTAAGAAAATGAAGAGTTAGAGTTACTCTCACTTAAAGTCAGGGCCGTATGCAGGACATAACCCCCTAAAAATGGTCCTTTTTGAACATTCTATCACCAAAAAGTGGACTTTTGTGTCAAAATTTTGCTAAATTTGGAACTTTATCAAAAATTCAGCAAAAAGTGACCTTTGGCCCCTTTTGTGGAATTTGGGGGGTGCGACCCCGCACCCCTGCGTACGGGCATGCTTAACAATGGTGTAAAAAGATTCAAATACAGATGAAAACTCCCTGTATGCAGGCCCATATGGAACATAATACATTAGGTTATCTTACCGATGAATCTCGACGACTTCAAATATTATACCAGTTAAGTAAAGTATTTGCTGTTCCTTGGAAGTTGAAAATGCAATATAAACAGGTTACCATAACAACAATTATGGATTTAAAAGTCATTGCCATTAAAATTTACATTACTTTTGTGGTTCGGGTAAGGTTAAGGCAATATCAGTGATTTGCTAACTCAAAAACTAACAATATCATCAAAAACAGATTTTTGCATGTTTGTAACAAGTACAGGTAGGCCTAACATACCCTGCAAAGGATAGGACCAGAAGCAAATCTCATAAGGAAAAAATCAAAAAATTTAGTTATTAATGATTGCTACCATAGAAATAGACCGGAGAGGCCGGACGCCATATCTTTCCTGTACAATGGCTCTGCCACACATGGGGCTAAAATTGAGGTGTCTTAGTGTTCTTGTCGCGATGCACGCGGAAAACAACGAATGTAAGACGCGTTTATTTCTGAGCGATACGCACCCTTTGCGTCTCCCTAATCGCATATCTGTCATGACACCGCGCACTCCCGAACATGATTGATTTGTATAAATGTGTTGTTGTTGTATGAAAAACAGCGTGTTCTCCTTGCTATGGCCTACATGCAAGAAAAAAAAATAAAAAAAAAAAAAAAAATAAAAATGATTGTTTCCTTTTCAATTTACATTGAAAAAAGGAAAACGATCACTGTGATCGCTTTCATTTCCCGTTTCATATCTTCAATAGAAAATCATTATGGTAATCTTCTTGGAATATGTATCAAGAAGAATAAATATTTAAATCAACGACCTTCCCCGTTTCTTTTTTTCATACTTGCATAAGAAAAAATGCAAAACGATCAATGCAGCCAAGTTTAAAACATAATTTGTTTTGAGTTTTTTTTTTACTTGTTTGTCCAATAAACCTCCGAATGTTCTTGGAAGGTTATCGAACAGATCCGTACAAATTGAGAGAAAATTAGATTCCTCAAAAAATCTCTCCCTTGCGGCATCCGAGCTCTACCAAATTTCAAAGTTTGGTTCTGTGTAGTCGCGCCGGTCGCTCTTCAGTTGTGTGACGCAAAGACCGCGTATTCTTTGGTTGCGTCTATATGTAGGCGCAACGATCGCTCTATGAAAAAAAATGCGCACACATCTACCGATGTTTACGAATCCCTTCCCGAGCATACACGAAGACCCCAAATGTTTGCCCATAGCCGACCAAGATGGCGGCGGCGTCTGGTTTATCCGGTCGATTTCATGTCGGTACGGACACTTATTACAACGCTACTTGAAGGGAGATTCATATCTTGCCACACTGCCAGTTTCTTCCTTTTCTGTACATTATTCAGTTGGAAAAAGTACGTTATGAGGAAGTCTTCAGACAGTAATCATGTGGTTTTCCCGTGTGTGAGTCCGAATGTGGCGCTTAAGGTACTACTTGATGCCAAAGCATTTCTCACAATTTCAACTGATATGGTTTTTCCTTGTGTGAGTACGAATGTGGCTCTTTTAAGATGACTATTTAGCGCAAAGCATTTCTGACAAGATTCCACTGATATGGTTTTTTCCGTTGTGTGAGTCCGAATGTGGTCTATAAAAGATGACTTTTCTGTGGTCAAAGCATTTCTGACACTAATCACAGGGGGGGGACACTGATATGGTTTTTCCTCTGTGTGAAGTCAGAATATGGCGTTTACGAGTGTATTTTGTGCAAAACATTTCTCACAATATTCACACTGGTGGTTTTTCCTTTGTGTGATTTCATATGTGGCGTTTAATAATGGACTATTTAGTGCAAGCATTCTCTGACCTATCACCTGATATGGTTTTTCCTTTGTGTGAGTCCGAATTTGGTAATATAAGATGACTTTATCTGTGGCAAGCATTTCTGACACTATTCACACCTGAATGGTTTTCGCTTTGTGTGAGTCAGAATGTGGCGTTTACGAGTGCTATTTTTTTGCAAAGCATTTCTGACAATAATTCACACTGATATGGTTTTTCCATTGTGTGAGTCCGAATGTGGTCTTTAAGCTACTATTGTGTGTAAAGCATTTCTCACAAGATTCACCACTGATATGTTTTTTCCTTTGTGCATTTTAAGAAAAAAATATTTCATTTTTTCTTTTTTATGGCATTAAGATGAATATTAGTGCAAAGCATTTCTGACAATATCACACTGATATGTTTTTCCTCTGTAGTGAGTCAGAATATGCGTTTCACGAGTGCTATTTTGTGCAAAACATTTCTACAATTTCACACTGATATGGTTTTTCCTTGTGATGCGTCATGATGGGCGTTAAATGACTAATTAGGCAAAGCATGTCTGAAATATTCACACTGATATGGTTTTTCCTTTATGTGAGTCCGAATGTTGGTATATAAGATGAATTTCTGTGCAAAGCATTTATGACATATATTCACACTGATATGGTTTTCGCTTGTTGAGCAGAATGTGGCGGTTTATAGATGACTATTTTGTGCAAAGCATTCGACAATATTCACACTGATATGGTTTTTCCATTGTGTGAGTCCGAATGTGGTCTTTAAGCTACTATTGTGTGTAAAGCATTTCTCACAAGATTCACCACTGATATGTTTTTTCCTTTGTGCATTTTAAGAAAAAAATATTTCATTTTTTCTTTTTTATGGCATTAAGATGAATATTAGTGCAAAGCATTTCTGACAAAATCACACTGATATGGTTTTTCCTTTGGGTGAGTCCAAATGTGGCTTTAAGACTATTAGTATTGTGTGTAAAGCATTTCTAACAATATTCACACTATATGGTTTTTCTTTTGTGGGAGTCAAGTGTGGCTTGTTGAAGACTGACCTTTCTGTGCAAAGCATTTCTGACAATATCACACTGATATGTTTTCTTTTGTGTGAGTCAGAATGTGGCTTTAAGATTACTACTGTGTGATAAAGCATTTCTGACAATATTCACACTGATGTGGTTTTTCTTTTGTGTGAGTTAGGAATGTGGCGTTGCAACCCCCCCCCTCTGATGTTGGTTTTCCTTTGTGTGATATGCAAGGTGATGAGGATATGCCAAGAATTTCTGACAAAACTTGCACTGGTGTTTTTTTCTTCTTTGTGTCGTCAGTGTGAATGCCATGACTACCTCTTTTGGCAAAAGCATGTTCTGGGGTTCATTGTGTAGCCACGGTACGGCCCTTCCTGCAGCATTAAGTGTATTCTTCCTTTTTCTCTGATTGAGAGGCAAACTTTTGCTCATGCCTTCTTAGCATGCATGCTCATTAGTGTTTCAAAACGAGTGTGCATATCTGCTTACCGTTCTGCCATGAAATGTCTGTATCTATCCATTGTGGTGAAGGTAAGATGTTGTTCCTGATGAGTGTCAACAGTTACGATTATTTGACTGTCACAGGTTAATTGTTTTCCATTTACCAAACAAAGTTTCCTCTGTTGACATCGAAGCTATCAAAACATGACAGGTTTGCCAAAGAATGGACTTCCAGGAGCTGCCTGTGAAATAGACAATGTAGTAAACAACATAAAAAATTATCATTTTTAATAAAACCGCAACACAAATATATGGGTCCAGGAAATTTCACATTTTGGATGTGTGATAACAAAAATGTTATTCTGATCAGACATAAACCGTTTTCATAATGACAAGTTCAACTTATGGACTACATCAAAGGCTTTTATATGCCACCCAACTTGGTGCAATTGATTTTTAACCATTGTTAGTTTTTGCTGAATTGATGGTGTTTAGGTTAAAAATCAATGTGGACCCAGACCGCAAGTGTCGACTACCGTTGCGGTTTGTGTAATGGGGCCAAGGTCACTGAGGTCATGACGGTCACCAATATATCATTCCACCATGCCGCATCATCGTAGCCCTGATAAAACCCAGGAGCTAGCCACACATTTGTAACACCTTTAATGTACCAAAAGGTTGAGTGATTGAAAATGTGACAGACTGACAGGAACCCTAAAACCAGCATGTAAGGTATCCACAAGTGGATCTTCCTTGCGACCCCCTACGCAAAACGTCCACTAGTGGAATAACTGCGCACGTTGGTCGCACTGCACGAAAATCACAGTCGGAGTATCAGCGCACGGGATGTATAAGGTATAATAAATGCCGCACGTAGGTGCCTTAAGGAGAGGGGGCCAAAACCAAAGTTTTACAGGGGTCAATATGTAATTGATCCACATCATGTTGAAAAGCCACACCCTGTTATGTGTTAACCATAAGGATTCAGAAAACGGTGTTTGTAATATGTACAGCCTAAAGTTTCAGAGTTATAGGCTAAAAAACAGCCAAAAATCAATAAAAAGGGTCAATGTCAGATTTACAGGGGTCAAATTTAAAACTGTTCCGATTTGGATAAAAAAAATGGTGCAAATTATTGGTGGAGCTATAGGATAAAATTAAGGATAGTTTTGAGTGTCTCAAATGCTTGCTTAAGAAAGTAGGGGGGTAACAAGATCGAGCCCCATTGAATGCCATGGACGCCGACCTTTTGGCTCCCTACTTAGGAATTAAGCATTTAAGGACAGTCAAAAATATTCTATGAATACTAGTTGAAACTCATAGTGTGTTACCAATGTGTGCTAGCTCCAGGCTATACGGAACTCCTACGGCAACATGCCAATATATTAAGGGTTAACTTTTTGACCACAGAACAAACACTCATACCCAACAGACACAAACACCCCGATACACCACAGACACACACATACAGTATTACAAACACACAAACAGATACACAGACATAGACAGAGTATCCCTATGTGCCTGCAATCGGCAGACGACACAACACAGGGACATCTTGTGACATTAAGTGATCTGCTCCATTATAAGGCAAAATACCTGCACAACAGTCTCTCAGGTGTTGCCAAAGTCTGACTCTACCACCTGGTCAAGATACTCTCAGAATGAAAAACCTAAACCCAATGGACGAATGCTTTTCTCCCTAGGGTATGTGCAGCTGGATGCATTGAATAATATGGGTGTACATTGTGTATGTATAGTCTGTACGCAAGAAGGGGAGACAAAACGTCCAGAAGCCAGTATTGCCTGCATGGAGGCACTGAAGCTAGTGGAGTTGGACCCAAACCCAACAAAACTCCATATCGGGCAGTTAGGCGGTCGCCTAGGACCATTATCAAAGGCATAGGTCTAAAACAACTTTCAGGCTATAGACCTAAAATTACATTGAGTTTGGCTACTCTACTCCATCTAGAAAAATTAAGATTATTTTTTTGGGAAAAATGTTGAACCTTTTTGGACAATTTCACCCACCCCTGTCAGACCCAAGGGAGGACCCTGGGGAATGACCAGGGTGAGAAGGGGCTTGTCCCCTCCTAAATATACCTAAGTTTGGCTATCTGAAAAAAAACAGTTATGGCAATACAATTGCGGACCTGTTTTGACATTTTCATTACCCCCTGTCAGACCCAGGGGACGGACCAAGGGGGAATGGATTACATGGCTAGTAGGGGTTTGTCCCCTTCTACATATACCTGAAGTTGGATACTCTAGCCTCCATCTGGAAAAAAAAAGTTATGCAAAATGTTGACCTTTTTGTCCAGACACACACATACGTCCTTACATACAAAAAACATCCGACATTGCCATATCTAAGCCGGATTTGCCTACGCAATCCGTCCAAAAAAAACCTAAACCCTAAGCCGAAACAAAAATACGCGAGTGCCGGTGGACAAACTACCCACTCCCCCCATGATCAATGTCACGTTATACCTGGACGGGTTTACCCAGAGGGGTTTTTGAATCAATCCCATGATGCGTCTCACATGTCAGTACTTGGGTGTATAAAAAGTGTTCCAACAGTTTAGACCACAAGACATGTCATGCAAAAAAATTTCTAAGTACTAACGCTTTGTGGGCTAAAATAAGCGTTAAAGTCAGGGTTTTTATGTGTTAAGAATAGGATTTTTATGTGATCACATGATCCTATTGAGGTGAAATTTCCTAAAACTGGTGCATTGTGGGATTTACTCAAAACACCCTCTGGGGTTTACCTGACCACCTTCCCTGACCACTATGAATTCATTGTTGAATTCATATTGGTTAGGTAAGGTAATTTAACAACACCTCAAATACAACTGTGT
This sequence comes from Ophioderma brevispina, assembly GCA_023653785.1. Taxonomy (NCBI): domain Eukaryota; kingdom Metazoa; phylum Echinodermata; class Ophiuroidea; order Amphilepidida; family Ophiodermatidae; genus Ophioderma; species Ophioderma brevispina. The sequence goes on along the minus strand of JAMKCH010016774.1, from coordinate 10,937 downwards.
CATACATTGTATTATGTCACCATGTATCACACATTTTACAAGACCAACATTAAAAACCACATTTTCTTTTAAAAATATCAATGTATACAAACTCTTGCTTTTGAAATAGCCAAGATACATTATAATAGTTCAATACCAAAACACACTTATTTTAAAGAAATAATTTAGCAAATCTATACATGCTTTTGGATAGCTTTTGTTGTTAAAAACTTATTATTCCATATAGAACAATAAACTTATTGATTGCAATGACACATGCCTACAATAAAAGCACAACTGCAAGAGATATACTGAAGAATTAATCATAATTACAAGAGATACACCAAATAATTAATTCATCACAAGTCCATGTATGAAGCAATGACCAATTCGAGCTAAAACTTCACAACCTGTCAATCAACAACCATATATCAAAACAAATACACCCTCTTATATCATCTTAACATACAAACAAAGAACGTAGATTTTTTTAAAGAAATATTTAGACAAATCTAATATACGTTTTGCAGATGGCCTTAAAGGGCACTATCAGTGATTTGCAAAATCAGAAAATCAGATTTTTGCACATTGTCTGTAACACGTGTAGGTATCCTAACATACCTTATAAGACCAAAAGCAGCCAAATAAGGACAAAATCCGTAGTTCAGACTGTCCGTACGGATAATTACTACAACACGTAATTGAATGGAGATTAATTTCTTTGAAACCGTTTTCTTCCTTTTCTGCCAATTTTTCAGTTAAAAATAACTTATTAGAATTCCACAGACTTATCCTTCATTTTTAAGTTACTCCTGCAAATTTCAAATATTTTGTATTCGGTGGGTCACTAATAGTGTCTTTAATTGTCAAAAAACTTTAAATGTCCTTAAACATAAAACATACTTATAACTTGCATTGATTTCAATCTTATACATGGCAAATATTACAAGTTTACAACCGCATTATGTTGGAGCATTAGACGAGTGGTCTCCTTTTAGTCGCCTCTTACGACAAGCAGGGAACATCGGTTCTATTCTTTACCCCGAGCCCACAGTGGGCTCATAGTGGTTAAGAGAAGGTGGTAAGATAAATATGGTCAGGTTATGGAAACAGCTCCCAGGACATCGATCCCATAAGCTATCCAGAGGAAAAAAATGAATGTATCATGCTTGCAGCCTGGGCAACTACCCTCGGGAAATCGCAGAGGGGGGGGGTGGGGGGAAGAAAAATCACGTGCTGATGCAATAAATACCTTCATAAGACACGGTTATACCACAGTGAAGGGTTAATAAATATAAATATTAATGAGTGTGCAAAATCCAAAGTAGCGGAGGAAACAGTTTGAAGATACTATAATTTAAAATGTTTGGAAACTGCCCTTTTTATTTTGATTCACTTTGTTAAAGGACATTGCTTTTTCATAACTGTGTGTTGAAGTATTTGAATAGTTCTTTTATTTTTTTTAGGAAACATGCTTTCATATAGTGTCCCTATTTGGTAGAAATCTTTACTTAAAGTGGCATGTCGTTTATGCGACACAATCTTGGTGATTATTAAAACACAAACCTACATTTTCTTGTAAATTCCAGGTTTACATTGATGACGATCTCGAGAGGAGGAACACTTTAGAAAACTAGATGTTGCAGTTCTCGGCTTTCGCGCTCTTTATCTGAGAGATAAAACTGTGACCGCTCTATGAACTTCACAGAAGTGTATTGGAGTTGCTGTTGTGCAACCAGCAGCCCCAACTGATCAACAGTACTTGTTATTAGCGGTAATTATATTTGCGAAACGAAAAGAGATTCTAAAGGTGGGTCTGAACATTAACTAAAAAACCTAATCATGTACCGTTATACTTATAAATAGATACACGCCATTAAATTATTTCACAACTTAAAAATCACTGAAAGACAAGCAAAGTATTGGTGTTCACTTTTATGAAACGAAACAGGCTCACTGCACATTTTGAACTTCGTAATACATTGCAACAACACACTTTCAATCACCACCTAAAGCCTTGCCAGCACCAGTACATTCGGTGCAGTCGGTTCATTTTGCAAAAACAAAACTTCTGGGGTGACCTCATTAGCGGTGGCTTTTTTAGGAGTTTTACGAAGTGTTAATAGGTTTGATAATAAGGTTTAATCTCTCAATAAAAGTTGCATGCACAATTAGAACTTCAAGCAATTATTTGTTACAATTTATTTCAGACTTTTAATATGAAATTTGTCATTAAAACCTTATACCATTGGCATGATTCACTTTCACATAAACCAACAACGTAAATCTGTTTTCACATTTTATAATGCAGGCACAATGGTGGGTTTATGCCTAAAAATCTGAACATGATGACAATCTATAAAATGGCATGAAATGACCAAATTTACCCCAAAATGTGCTGAAAATAAAAGTGCATGAAATTAGGGAAACCAAAAAAAAATCATAAATTCATATTTTTTAGAAAAAACTAAAAAATATGAATTTTAATCTTAAAATATCCATGTCAACTAGAAGTTATATTTGCAATTTAAGAGACAACAAACCAGGCTCAGTGCACTGCTGCATCTGTACTGAGCAAATGCACAATGCATTTGGCTTGAATGAAGTGTATTGTTCCACATGTATCAGTATACCAAACTTCATATACTGGAGCAAGTGACAGTGGCGTAACCAGCGGAGTGGGGGGGGGGGTGGCTTTTTCTCCCTGCTCCGAACCTTCCCCCCCACCATCACCCCACAAATAAGCTGACTGTTTGTAATACTTTCGTGTCTAGGAGATCGAAGGACCCAAATTTGCTCCCTCAGAAAATGCCTAGGCACCCTCTGCCCCCATTTGCAAGTGTCTGGTTATGTCAATGAGCAGTGAATATGTTTTGTTTCCTTTTGGAATATACCTTTAAATTAGTTGGTATGTAAACCAAAATTTTCAATCCGTTTTGTTCCCCACTGCGGGTGGCCGGATTCCCTCATTCACAGCAACCTGCTTGGGTGAGATTTAATTGGAGGCACAAATCTTGACCAGATGCTCTTCTGACGTCAATGTGCTGGATGACCGCCCATTAGCTCTCCAGAGCCGAACCCCGTATAGGTAGAGCTTCTTTTTAGTTCTACCAGGGTACCCAGCTATCCTCCTCATCGGATTTCCTTAGAAACCCGATGGTGGTGACAATTTAGCTGCAGACAACCCGGCTATGGGACAGGTTTAGTTCATGTACTGGTTATCAGGGAACCGTACCACAAAGCACACTAATTTTAGGGTTCAATTTATTTGTACGTGAATCCCTTACACACGCCGGATTTTACGGGCAACTTCTAAGGGAATCTTTTAGGTCCCTAAAGGAGAACCCTTTTATCAAGAAAACTTCCACAATTATACGTTATAACGAAACAATTATTAACCACATATGGAGTGGTTTCATGGGAAAAGGAAATATACTAACCAATAAAACGAATTTAAAACAGGGTGTCTGGACCATGCGCTATTGGAAATTCGCGCTAGTGTATATGGGATATGATTGTGTTATGCGATTACGGACGGTACAATAGAGTCATACACCTTTCACAATGATGCTTTCATAAGTGTATTACCTATGGTATGTATGATGCAAACCATGCGTTAGTATGGCATAACCACGTTATTACACTAGCGCAATTTTATAGACCTGATTGGTCAGACAAGATTGGGTTTTCATTTAATTCGTTGTTAGGGTTATAGAATTATGTGTTTCATGAAACCACTCGATATGTGGTCAATAATTATTTATGGTATAGGTTTACATATTAAACGGTTTTGTACGGTTCTCCTTTAAAAGTTGCCCTTACATGGCATCATTTAAGTTCTCTAAAAACTAATTCATGGTTGATTTGCTGCCATAAAAAGTTAAAACCGAAGATTGGATAGAATAATGATAATTTTATGAATAGTGATGACAAAATTAAAAAAAGCAAAAAACTAAAGAAATGGTTTAAAAATATTGCACTGTAGCAGAGCAACAGTTAAGGATTTCACTTAAGTGTTTTCCTTGATTTGTAATTTTACACTTAAGTGTAAGTGTGCTTTGTGAATCGGGCCAAGAATCTTAAGGGCAACTGCTAGGGTATCTATAGGCCCCCTTTATATTTGCCTTAAATATATATTGTTTCCAGTAAACAGCACGGCAATACATAAAATGGTAAAATATTACATACATGAGGCAAAATTGAGCATCAGTGAGGAGGATTAATAAGTGTTTCCTTAATATAAGAGAACCACAAAAGTAATTTGGAACGTAGGTGGCTTTGGGAATACGGCCCCCCCTCAAAGAAAACCTGACCTTGACCGGCTAATAATAAAATGCGAAACGGAGTGTGCACTTTTTTGAGTCAGACTTTAAGAACTGAATTACGTTTAATAGTGTGCTGTATATGGCTAGGCCCTAGGTAAAATAGTCGAAAGGAGAAAAATAAATGAAAGGCCTTTTCATTTCATGTTGAAAAATTGTCGAAATACAGTTGACAGGGTCATTTTAGCATGTTTCTGTGTAGTTTGATCACATAATTAGATTGCTTCCAAAATTTTTGCATCCCCTAATTTCAAAACATTTCTAGATATCATAAATATTAGTTTACAGCCATTGGGTGTTAAAAATACATCGGTCTTTTGAAGGATTCAGATTCAGATTTATTTTTTTCTTTACGATAGGCCAATTGACCTTGACCTTGATATGAACCTTTGACTCATAAGCAAATGAGGTTTGTGTGTATTCATAAGCCGATTTTTGTTCCATGACTTGACCTTCACATGACATTTGACCTTTGTAATGTGACTTTGACTCATCAACAAATGAGGGATCCATGTTGCACTTATGACTTGAAGTTCTTGACTGAAGTAGAAAGTACACTTATGGCCCCAGAGATATGGTGCTACTTGCAAGAATATCTCAAACTCGGAGACTCAAGCTGAGTAAGCCAATGACCACTTGCTGCTGTCCTTCCATCTCAACACCAAATCAACCTCAATGGCGCGCCCGCCCTACAAGCCTACACCAAATTATCTGGGAGTGAAGCTGATCAGAGCTTATTTACGGCAGACATCGAGTCAGTATGTGTAAGGATCTTCGCGGAATAACCTGCTGTCACCGGGTGCTAGCCCAACCACTCTAAACACACCGCCCTGGCTCTGCATGGTCTACAGTGCTGCTGAACATGGGAAATAGCTCAAGGAAGCTGGGACACAGTACTCAACGAGACCATGAGAACCATTACTAGTCCATAAGATGCCATCATCAGATTTCCGTCATTGACACCACTTAGTGATAATGTTCCCATATAGCACCTTGAAGGGGATGTCCCCCTGACTAGGGTTAGGTAGTTTCCGCCCGAAACGCTGACGTTAGCGGTCCGCCCAGTTTCAAAATGGCCGCATTGTTTTAGGTAAAAACCGCCATTACAATTTCATTACAGATAGACCATTTTATCCACACTACACGAAAACCCAGTTTTTAACAGCCTGAGGGGCTTAAATACAGGCGTCCACGATGGCCGCCGCTAGGAGGGCAGATTTTGCTTAAATGAAAATGAAAATGGCAAATTGTTGAAATAAGAACTGGGTGATATTTTGGAGCTCCCAACAAGAAGTTTGGCAGTTAGTATTTTAAGTACAGGCTTGTTTTAAAAGATGGCTGGATTATATTCGTTTTAGGGTACGTAAATCTGGAAGAAAAGCAGCCACTACTAATCTTTTCGTCGTTAAAAACAACACTTTCCAATAATGACCCTAAATCATTTCCAAGAGTAAAAATTTTTAACGCTGGGGATTTGACTTGTCCTCGAGAAGCGCCGTTATTATTAGGTGGGTTACTACTTGGGCCAATAAAACGCATTTTAACTGATCGTAAGAGTTCATAGGAAAAAAACAGCTTCATTATCAACCTGATTAATAAAATCATCATAAATGAGTGTGGACTGTATTTTTAGGACTCTCAGTGACGTAATAGGTGTTTCCCAGTAAAAATAAAACATATGCGTATGAAGAAGTGAAAGAAATGTCCATATGTAGGAGGAAAATTAAATATGGTGTTGACCTAAGTTCTTTCGAGAACATCAAGTGCTATCTTTGTTGCTAATTGTACCACAGGCTCCTGCTCTCTCTCTTATGACTAGATCAGCTTCTTCCCAGCGTTCAACTAGTGTTGAGTTGATCTGGCAATGATCCAGAAGACGAGAGAAAATGCGGGAAAATGTTATCAATAGTTTTCGGTATGTTCTTATTATGTCGAAAACGATGTGCAGGGGCGTTTTACTCCTTGATTTCTTGTCCCCCGTGAGCGGGTATAATGCCGCAATCATGAGGTTTATGATCATGGCCGCACCGCATACACCAATGTCAGTAAATCTCTTTTGGTTGCTCTAAAAATATTACACGCACTTTTAAACTACCATCTATTTGGCAATTTTCTCTCTCTCTACTGACGAGATCATCTTCCTTCCCAGCGTCAACTAGTGTTGAGTGATCTGCAATATCCAGAAGGACGAGAGAAAATTGCGGGCAAAATGTTATCATAGTTTCGTTTTAGGTTCTTATTAGTCGAAAACGATGTGAAGGGGTTGTTTTCTTCTGATTTAGTCCCACGGAGCGGGGATAAACTGCCGCATCATGAGTTAGATCATGGCCGCAATACCCAATGTCAGTAAATCTCTTTTGGTGCTCTAAATATACTCGCATTCTAACTCCATGCTATTTGGCAATTTTAGTACATGTTAACAAAATATGATCCTACGGCGCCATGCTTGGACGCTTATGTTTAAACCCACTTCAGATGGTAAAACTTTATTTCGTTTAGTCCTGGATAAAATTCTATCAATAATTAAAATACAAAAAGAATAAAAAAAATTTTTTATAAAACAATGGTGGCCATTTTGGAAATAGGCAGTACGCGCTAATGTGCAGTTTTCGGGGCGGAAACTACTAATCCTATAAGGGGACACCCCCTTCAAAGTGATATTAGTTTATTGCAAAACACGCTAAAAAAAACTGATTTAACACCAGGAAATATTTCTGATCTCTCTTTGGGTTTGCCTGGTTACCGAGTATGGGAACAGCATTCGTCCTTCACCCGTTTGTCTTCCACAACCATCAGGGCTGTTGTATTTTCGGGGAAGCTGACGGATTTTTGGAAATGGTCACTTCGCTATTTGCCCACGGGGAGTTAGTCGCCCTGCTGTGCTTGTGGACAATTATACAATTCCCCCCCCCGCCCATGTGTGTGGTAGGTTAGAACGGCAGAAGGTCTGTTAATTTCCTCAAATTAGGTTGTATTGGGTTTATTGGTATCTTTGCCTTGCTTTTTAACTTATTGACTTTGTATTTTGTATTAGAAATTTTGGGAGGTTGTTTTATCTTACGATTATGTAGAATTTTTGTTTTGTGCGGAAAAATTAAGAAAATTGGGTCATTTAATGGATCTGAACTTTCTATAAATTGAACTTTGAGCATATATGTAATAAATGAAATTGGCTGGTAACTTAAGTTAGGCTAGTGGATAGGTCAGTTACTCTAGCAAAATGCTCTAGTTGTAAATCTATGTATTTCAATAAGTATCTAATTGGGAACTTCCAGTGTGAAGTTGGTTATATTATTGGGATCCCCGGTACCTTCTTGGCAAATTGCGGGGTAGGAAACACACGCTTAGTATATACTAGTCGCAGGTGCATAAGATTATAACAGGAACATCGAATGTGTAGTTAGGCCGTTCATTCCGCGTACCTTCTTTGCCAAATTGCTGAGGAGTGGAGCCTCAGTGGTTAGTATATTGTGGTCGCTGAGTGTTTTGGAATTTGGATACATAAATATTGGAAATACTTTGAATTGGATTTGGAAATAAATAGGATTTTGATTGATTGAACAAAGAAATGGAATTGGATACATAAATATTTGAACTACTTGATTTGGATTTGGAAATAAATAGGAGTTTGATTTGGAATTGGACATAAATAGGAGAGACTAACTCCTGAGCAAATATGTTGCCACATTCATATCCATGCTTCCTGTTGTTTTTCATTTCTAGGGAGTAAATTGAAAATAATCACAGGTGGGTTGCCAACAAACTCGAATTTTAAGGCCGTACGAAAACTGCTTATGACTCATACTGGCTGCCTTTGTCCCACTCCAGCAAAGTTTCTACCATTTCTTTCGGGATAGGGGAGAACATCACACATAACCTGCAGTGCGAATAATCGCTGTAAACAAGCACCTAAGCATAACAACTGTCAAAGAATCACACCAGTTCGGCAGAAGCGACGCGATACCGTCGACCTTTCTGTCGACACGATGCTAAAAACTCTCCAGTTCTAATTCAACATCTACAGACAGGCAAAAAATCCTGGTGTTTATTCCAAGACCAGAAAAAGTACTATCACACCTATGACAAAACCCCACCGGTATCTTCAAACGGAATGGGTCGTCTTTGAACAGAATTCAAACATTGAGCGGTCGTTCAATCGCCTGCAATGTGGCTCTCCATCAACACGCGGATCACATTCTCAATGAGTGACCCACCAGTCAACAGTGAGGTGGCTCCACCAACTTCAACGCATTTAGCTGCTACCTCATACACAGTGGAAGTTGGGTTTAAGTCCATCGAAGAAGGAATGAGGACATTACAGGCAAATATTACCCATTTCACAAAGGACAACAGACTACATCAAATATAAAGTGTACAAAGTGATCCCAATGTCTTCCTGCCTTAAGGCAGGCACACACAAAAAAAAGTTGGTAATAAAAAGCTCCACTGTTTTTTTCCTTCAAATTCATTTTCCTATAGAGCGTAAATTGAAAACGTCACACTATTCTTTTTCCAATAACATGAATAAAGCGTTCACCAAACACCACATCTGTAATCGGTTTGTGAATGGGAACAAAAAGAGGTCACCAAAATCACCAACACCGGGGACATACCAAAGGACAAATGCCAAGGGTCCTTGAAAACGATAAACATATGTGAAACATCAGCAAAATCTAGGGCCATGAACTCAAAAGACCTTTAGATTGACCTTTGAACCCATTTGTGAGGGAGAGCAGAACTGTGGGGTAGAACTACCCAAAGGACCATTACATGCACAGTGTAATGAAAAATGTTGAAATCGTGGGCAATTATGTTAGGGGTTAAAAACATATTTACAAGACGACACTACGAAAGCAATTATAGTACCCACTGCAGACGACACAAAAATACAACCTGGATTTTGAGTACACACGGATTGGTAAAAAAATATCCGAATATTTTCACAGATTTTGCAATTTGCTATTTTGTTATTCATATTGTTGTATAGAAATACAAGCATTCACCAAAAGCTGTGTCGTCTGCTGTTGCGGGTGTGATGAGGGGCCAAAGGACACTTGAGGTCACCAGGTCACATGAGATCACCAACATGAATTTTTCAAGGGGTTTCATTCCCAAGACCCAACGGGCCTTAATGACCCATTTGACCCCCCTGCTATCCATCAAGACCGAGGGTTTGAATGACAGATGTCAGGCAATCATTTAGGTTCTTCACAATTGTTTTTTTTACGACATGTACTTTGACACATTATGCTTGCACAGAAGTTTCGATATTTGCACAAAGACGCCTCACTTCCCTTGGCCTCTCATTGCCACTCAACACTGTCCCAGTTGTAAAAGTTTTTAGCATCATCAACCCTGGTATACCCCATACTGATGTGTTTTATTATGCCAAATTTATAGTTGATTCAACTTCTCTTACTCAAAAAATATTACGACTGATTAAATCAAAGAATGGTTTCACACTGATTTTAACAAGTAACATTTGTAAGCTTTTGTATTTGTAGCCTCAATCAAATACACAATGTTATGCAAATTGATCTGGCAGGTAACACCAAATGCTCAGGGGTATTGGAATGCTAAAGCTGAGGTTGATTTTGATGGTGCTATACTAGATGTGAATTGGAAGGCTGTTTATTCAATGCTTTTGTCTGTTCAATGGACACATACACAAGATATTTTCAATTTAGATGTATACATAATATACTGCCAACAAATAGTTTTTTATGTCAAATTGGTCTGAAGGATACAGATAGATGTGTTTTTGTAAGACAAGTAGGGAAACAGTCAAGCATTTAATGTGGGGGTGCAATTTTACCAGTGAATTTTGGAACCAACTGAGGGTCTGGATGAATGATGACCTAAATATTCATTTCAGTATAAATTATCAAACTATCTGTTTTGGCATGTTAGATGAAGATTTTCACTTCTTTAAAAATATAACCATTCTTTTTTGCAAAACGATATATTTTTAGATGCAAGGTTGAAGAAAAGCCATTGAGCTTTTATGTTTTTAAACAATGGATAAAAGTGTTTGAGAAGTCAGAAAGGGTAATTGCAGTTAGGAATAATAAAATAGCCTCCCATAATAGTAGATGGAGTTTACTATCAGAGTAAATGTGGCTTTAAGATGTGGATATGATGTACCATGTTGACTCGAGCCTGGTCCCACCCTCATGCATAATCCCACCCATATGTTCAGGGAAATTTTTTTCTAGCAGCAGTAAAGGGGGCTATATAGTCCCATTTAAAAAAAAAATTGCTGATCAATGATCATGTATGGCCTAAAAAATGTTTTTTGTATCTGGCAATATGTGTTTTTTTGTGATGATTCTAAATTTTATTATGCATGTATTAGGCAAGGCAAAATGAACTGTTTTTGGATAACCTATAGCTATTGAATGGCATTATATGGGGCAATCATGGAGGTGTGGTTGGGCATTACCCATCCCACCCTTAAAGTTTTTGATCACTTTTCATGTAAAAAATCAGTGGGACCATGCTCAACTTGGCAAGTGCATTATGTATGTCCCTTGTGGGATCTACATTAGCATGCAGATAATTTTTGGATTTGCTGATTGTGATATTGTAGTGGGGGTTTGACGATTGGTAGATGTGCGTGGCCTATATATTAGCACA
>JAMKCH010016773.1:0-24384 GCA_023653785.1 Ophioderma brevispina | reverse complement strand
CCCTTCGGGGTTTTTGAGGACTGTGCTATACCGGTATACGAGTGCGGGGCCCCTCCAGGGGCTTCACTGGGCTGGCCTAGGCCTGGGGTAGGGGCTTTATGTCGTTCTCCCTTGGCCTTACAACCCCGTAAGGGGAACCGAAAATCGCGGCCTTGGTGTTCTCCCTGCCCTTCGTCCTCACTCTTGTGCGGGCACGAGACCTCGGCCTACATGCCGGCTGGTTCCCTCGGGGCCTCGCCTGCCCTTGCCGGTCTCGGGCTTTTGGTCATTCAGTCTCTTGAAGCTGTGCTCGGTTTCCATCCTGTGGGGCTTGGCTTCCACCCAGGTGGATGGCCTCGCCCCCTCTGGGCTGTTTGTCCTGGGCGCTTGTGGTTTGGCTCCGTTGTCTAAATACTTTACCTGTGCTCCAGGCCCTTACTCCTCGCCCCTCGGGGCTTATTAGACATTGAGGTATTTCGACCCTGGTGAAGGTCGAAATGACAACGGGTGGGGGGTGTTGTTTTTTTTTTTTTTGTCTTTCTTAAACCGGGGACTCCCATTCTACCGTTTTGTTCGCGGCGTGTTAGGGCTGGCTTTTGGACAGTTCTCGCACCATTCCTTTGCTCCCCCGAGCGACTAGCCTGGTCCGCCTGTCTCCTCGGGGGGGACCTTGACAGGGGTTTGGTCGGCTCGACGGTGTTTTTTTTGCCCCTCTTTGGGGGCTCGTTGTACGGGCATATCCTTGCGTCGGGCATAGTTCCGGCCTAACGTGGGCTCGTTGGCCTTAGAGTTGGGGCTCAGTCCGGGCCTGAGCCCGGTTCCTGGTTCAGGGCCCGGGGTGTTCTTGGGGGTTCCCCCCTCACCTCCAGGCGGTTTTTCAGGCTCCAGTTTGGTCGACTCTTCACTTGCGGTTTTTTTATTTGCACGCTTTGTCCAACGTATGCCTAGTGGGAATCCCCGGGGTGGGGTGGTATTCCCTTGTTGGTGGGTTCTCCGAAACTCGACTCACTGGCGGATTTTCTCAGTTGTTCTTGGCAGTTGGCTTGGTCGTGTCTCCGCAGTGCCTTGCGACGGGATCTGGTGCTGTTCCCCTTAGTACCTCGGGGTCCTGGGGGCACGGTCGGTTTGCTCTGGCTCATGTTCTTTACCGACCTGGGGAGCCCTTGACAGGGGGTATGCCCATTACTTTGGGGATTTTTTTTATCCCCTCTCTCCTAGTCGGTCAAAGTTTGGTTGACCCTATGTACTTAGAGTCGGTTTGGGGCTTCTCGCTCCGGGTGGGTGGTTGGGTAATGTATCTGGCGTAACACACGCTGTGAGTTCTCTGACATCTGAGGTTGGGTGGTCGAGTTGTGGGTATTACTCCCTTTTCTCGAGGCTGTGGTGATCCTTAATCGGTTTTTATCTCGACAGTTAGGGTAGTGGTGGGGGGTAGCACGGTAGCCACCTCTACACGGTGACTCTCTTCACTTTCTTCTCATTGGGAGATACTGTTTCGAAGCCGCTGTGCTGTCCACCGGCCTCTTGGTGGCATCCTTATCCCCGTAGCCGGAGTTCGGCTACGCGGCGACTTGTTTGCCTCCTCGATACCAATTTGTCGTTCGGCCCAGGAGTTCCTCATGTTAGGATCATGACTTAACATTGTCACCTGCTCTCTGCTTACAGTCGCCACTGGTTAGGATTCGGATTGGGCTTCTCCGAGGAGGTTAGAGTGAGCTCTCGATAGGGGTTCGCCTCTCGGGGCTCGACTCGGGGTTTTTTTCTGCAGAGATAATCTGGGTTCTCCCCCCTCTGGTAGACTTATCGGTGGTTTACCCACTTCGTCTACCTTTCGGAAGTGATTGACTAGTGCACCAAAGCTGGGGGACTTGGAGTGATAGAGTGATCTAGTGGGATTTAATTAAGATATGAATTTGACTGCTATTCGGTTGGCCGGTTCTGCTGCCGCGGGGAGGCTTACCGGGTTGCGGAGGTCTGCATCGTTCTTTCCTCGGTGAGTCTTGTCTACTCCGAGCGGGGCCGAATCTGTCCCTTCATCTCCTGGCGTGATCGGCTGAGGTTGGGAATTGTCGACTTATTTGGGTCTGTTGTTAGCTGGATCCCGGATGTCCGCTTGTCTGGATTTTCGGTCGACTAGCTCAGCATACCACAGCCTAGGTTGTGCGGTTCGTCCTTCGGTGACGTGGTTCGTTCCATTGACTTCTGCAAGGCGTCTGTTATGACCGAAAGCAGTTCCTGTTAGGATTGAGTTCTACGCGAGTTTTTTATTGGGGAAGCCCCCAATCGCTTGGGTGCGGGTCGCTCTAGTACTCGCCTTTATTACTCTTTCGGGTCCCTTGCCCGGCTGGATTAAGCTTGGAGATTTCCTTCTCCTTGTAACTTCTTCTTCCGGGTCAGTGTTGGACTTATCTCTCAGCCTTCCACGGGGCTGGGGCCCTTTAGCCTTCCTTCAGTCTCTCAAATTGATCTAACCAGGGTGCACATCTCTCCTGGGGGTTCATCTGTGGGTGTATGATCGGACCCCTCTCTAGGGGCCCCGCTCGTCGTTTTTTGGGGGTTAGGCATCGTGCCCCGCGTCTTTATGCGGTGTCAGCCTTGCGCTTCTTGGTTCCCTCCCGGGTCCTCAGTTGTTTGCAAGGCTGTGAGGGCCTTGTTCTCCGCCTTTGCCGCGGGGTGCTTCGGGGCCCTTGTCCAGGGCCTACGTAGCACTCCTGTCTCTTTCAGAGCTCTTCCTCTCGCCTATCCCTTAGGCTTGGTTTTCTCTGACAGTGATTCTCGGCGCTCTCTGGCTCGCCTCCACAAAAAACTTTGGCCAGGTCTTTAAATCACATTATAAGTCAAGGTCCTATTACTCACCCCTGGTTGTACTCCACTGTCTAGGTGACTTATTGGGCTTCCTGACTTTAGGATCTAGATTCCTGTGTTTTCGGTTCTGGCGTTTTTGGTTACCTTGACTGCATCCTATGGCTGCTCTCCGAAACATATCATGGTTCCACCTCCGACTAGTAGGTGCTAGTTGGGTGTTGATTGAAATTATTTCATTACCAAGGGGGTGAACTGCATATATTTCAGTCAACATTGGGTGTAAAGGGAAAAATCAGTCAGGTAATGATTAGTCAAAAAACACATTGTTTTATAATCATAAAATGAGGCCTGGATGTCCTTTCCAATGTTGACTTCCCGCTTTCGGGCCCGCCCCACAACATGATAGTGCATGCGTCCGTGTGGGTTTGAGTCAAAACGGAATTGGGGAAGAGTAATGGCCGCCAGGGTGTGACCTGGGTCACTGGTTAAGACATTTTCTCTTTTAGTAGGGGTGCTAAAATAGTTCTTTTGGGGCATTCCACTTCTCAGAAGGAGAAATGCCTTATTTCACAGTCAAATTGGAAAAGGAAATCATGCCCGTTTTATGCTTTATAAAACCTTGTTTTTGGACTCTTTTTTTACAACTACTTGTAAATTGCATTCATGTTTTGTCATTTCCTTAATTTCATTGCAGGTGTTTTGGTGAAACCCTGTCAACTCTGAATTTTGCTAGGGCTAGCCAAGATGATCAAAACAATGTAAGTTAAAACTCAGCCCCACAATTGCATTTTTATTGACAAGATAGCCTTCAAATATTCTGGTCACCCTGCAATCAGTGGTCTATCCATAATATGAATAATCATCAAGATCAAATAGAGTGGGTAGATCTCAGATGGTCAGAAGAGGGTGATCAAGGCAGATAGGATATTGATTTGGTGAGGATAAGTAAGGAGCTTGCCAAGTCGAAATTGGGTCAAAAGTTAGTCATTTTTATCATTTTCCACACCCAATCTTGCAAAATGAGTGAAAATTAGTTTCATTTCCTTTACAAGTTCTTTTAGAATCTCATTGATATAATATGGCAAAGACATGAGTTTATTTGTGCATTTTTTGTTTTGTATTTATTTTCCCAGGCTGTTGTTAATGAAGACACCCAAGGCAATGTGACACATCTGCAAGCTGAAATCAGGCGTCTGCGAGAGCAATTAGCAGAATTCACCACAGGCAATGTACCCAGAAATATCCCAGGTATCAGATAGCAGCATTGTTAGTAAACAATTTACGAGCTATATGAAATTGTAAAACAACTCGTCTATCCCAAGTAGACCCTCTGCTTGTTTTAACATTCCCAATTTTTAAAAACCCAACTTTTTCAAATTTGCTTAGTTTTTGCTGTAGTAAATATTTCTTGTACAACCTTGGATATTCCACATATATTGGGTACAGCTTTTAGAATTGATTTGTTTTCCCTTTCATTTGATTTTATAAAGTCCACCTGGATACATATAATAAATTTATTTTCTGTTTAGGAGCAGCATCTATTCCCAGTAGTCATAGCAACCAGACTTCTCAACCCAGTGAAGATGGTAGGAAGTGGAAACATCACTTCTTGGATGCAATGTGCTTAAGGGAGAAGGCAGATAATGAAATGAAAGTAGGTGTTGGCTAATTGTTTGCATCTAGTCATTCTGAGGTTATCTTCTCTGTATTCAAGTTTCCTTGACCTGTAGAAAGCTGTAAAGCCTAATGTATACTCTCCACTATCACTTCATCGCGCAATGCTGCGATGATATTTTACATCGTAATACCGCGAAATAAGTCATGTATACTCTAAGCGATAAATGTCTCATTTTGAGGAAGTCGTTTTGATAACAATTTAGGGAATGATTTACATACTCTTCCGTATTTTGATGTAGCTCTGGATTTCCCGAACGAGATCTAGCGACTAGAATAGACGAGCAGTATTATTTACGATACTAGGTCAAAGTTATATTAAAATTTGTTATCCAGGCCTGTTGATCAAGTGATATAGGACTGATGTTGCCAATATGCATTTTGAATTGGCAAATAAAAGTACATTCTAGGCCATTTTGTATTGTTTTACCAATACAGACACAGTTTAATGTTTTTCTAATATATAAATATACTATAAATATTAGACACATTTTAATGCTAACATCGGAAGGGCATTGCTGTATGTGTAATTGCATCTCTCATAAAAATCACAAGTTTGTTTTCCACAAATCATGGTTGTGGTTGTATGTGTCAGGCTCTAGTATAAAGTAGAGAACATGGTATGCTTAGTCAGAACAGGCAGCTTTAATAGGCAATCCTAGCAAGAAGGCCATGTGAAGGATATCACAGCAGAAGTGTGACCAGATGGCACACATTTACCCTCTTATGTCATGTCTTTTTAATAGATTTCTACTGAGTTTATTTTCAATGAAAAATTCAATTTAAGTAATTTAAAAATGTTTTCCTTAAAGCTCATCAAAGAAAAGATGGCCCACATGGAAGATCTGGCTCAAAAGAAAGAAAAAGTCATTCAGTCCACCAAAATGGTGGTTAGATTCCGAGACAACACCATCTCAAGGCTGGAAAAGTCTCGTAAAGAAGGAGCTCCACCAGACGACAAAGATAAGATCATAGTAAGTACTGCATTCAACCTAATTAGGGACCTGGGTGCTAAAGTAAATCATTTGTGGCAAAGATAAGATCATAGTAAGTACTGTATTCAACCTAATTAGGGACCTGGATGCTAAAGTAAATCATTTGTGGCAAAGATAAGATCATAGTAAGTACTGTATACAACCTAATTAGGGACCTGGGTGCTAAAGTAATCATTTGTGGCAAAGATAAGATCATAGTAAGTACTGTATTCAACCTAATTAGGGACCTGGGTGCTAAAGTAAATCATTTGTGGCAAAGATAAGATCATAGTAAGTACTGTATTCAACCTAATTAGGGACCTGGGTGCTAAAGTAAATCATTTGTGGCAAAGATAAGATCATAGTAAGTACTGTATTCAACCTAAATAGGGACCTGGGTGCTCAGTGCCACTAAAGTAAATCATTTGTGGGGCGCTGCATTTTTGGTAAGTTGTTCTGTAAAAAGTAATGTCAACCATGTACTGAACATAATGAGCAATGTGTCAACCTCATATTCATGAATTGTAATGCGATGTGAATTTACAACAGAATCCCATGGTAGCGAATTGAATAGATCACAGCGTTTTTACATGTTAATACCGTTACCAAGGACAAATTTGATTTGTATTATGTTGATTTTTCTTAATCTTATTTGTGTATAAGAATAACTTCATAAACCTATGGATCTTCACTTATTTTAAAATGGAGAATAAGTAGAGATTGGGAAATTAAGTTATTAGATAGCTTTCCTTGTTGTTAAATTCACATAGGAAACTAGCATTTTTCCTTTCAGCATATTTACTGAACATCACACTGTTCCAATGCAAGTATTTACAACACCCAATTCCCCTTTTATTATTCAAACAGGCTAGTCTTAAAGAAGAGATCAAAGTTCTTCAAGATCAGCTGGAGCATAATCCCACCATCACAAAGTATGCTATGGAGAACAACAATATGAGACAAGAGATCAAGAGACTCAAAGGTCTTCAAATTGTACAAGCCAATGTGGATTACAGCAGAGAACGAACGCTGGCATTGGAGAAGCTGTTTAGGGATATTAGTACAGAATTGGAAGGTGGGTGCTATGTGTGTATACTTGTGCAGATGGTAAGAGAGTAGTAAGATGAAATGTCTGCACAGTTACTTTGTTGGTCATTTTTGGCCTCACAACAATGTTGTGGAGGGCCTATGTAACTATGCAGGATGATGGATGCCTGTCTGCATGGATGGAGAACATTCATTAATCCACTCTACAGACTAAATCAAAAAGTAAATGAACTTCTAATTTGGCATGGTGATATAACATGAGGTCATGTACTGTATACTTTTTTGGACAGGTTATGGATATTAATGAGCTCATTTGCATATTTTCAATAAAATTGTGATTAAACCACATTTGTGGGGCCATCTTAATTATGCACTGCATAATTCTTGTTGAGTCTAGCACACAAGAATTAAGGGGATCTTTGTTACTTATATATTGAAGGGGATGTTGGCCTGAAGCATAGCTGAGTAAATGTGGTGTATTGTAAAGACTCCAATTATCTGGTATGCATTCAATTAAAGACCGATCTTCATGATCTCAAACAGTCCCTCTCTCTTTTGCAGTGAACGTTAAACCACATGACCATAGGGACCATGCTCTTGTGGATTGACCTTGTGAAGCATTTGATATATCCTTAGAAATCTGTCATAGGCAAGAGTTGCCACATGTCAGAGAAAAGTCAAGGAATTTTTATTTTGGTTGGGAGAATTTCAGAAATATGATTTTAAAGGAAAATGGGATAGACATTTTTGGTATAATGTGGGTGCAAAAGAGTGCTCAGATTGCACGAGAGAGTAAATCTCATAGATTCTAGGGCATTCCTGTACCCTGACTTTAAGAAATCTATTAATAAACATAATAAACAAAAGGTTTTTATACTTTAGTTGAAGGTATTTTTCAACTAATGTTGTCGTATTTGATGGGGAAACTCAATGTTGAGGAAAGGGTCAGGGAATTTTTCATGTACTTTTTAAAAAAAGTACATGATCCGTAGCAACTGTTGTAGTTAGATTTTCAGAAAATTAAATTGGATCCTTATTGAAATCGCTTCTACAAATGCGACTGACTTTCACAAACCCAGGAACAAGTTCCAGTGACAAACACCCCTTTTTGCAAAAAAGTTGTTGTGAATACCAGTTAATCACATAAGATATCAATCAGTAGGTTCAAGACCTTATTTGTTATGCCTCACTATTCAAATTCACCCAACCAAAGTGGACAGACAACTATCTACAGAAAGCATAGGTACCTGTTAGTTCCAGTAACTGAAACCAGAGGGTCGCCATTATCTTAAACACTGTACATTATCATTGAACGGCCCTCTGGTTTCAGTACGTAGCTATAGCGGGACTATGAACGGATAAGAAAACAAGTATTTCCTCCTCGATTTACAACAACAAAACCAAGTTTCCTGAAAATTTCTATGATACGAAGAATCTCACGTACCTTCTCTTCCATATGTTGCAGCTTCGAGCTTCTAAACCACTAAAAAATAATGATTTTTGACGTATTTTTTCGATCAACACAGATTGGTAATTTTATCCTAAGTTCAGCCATGAGCAATGTGGGGGTTAAAGGTCATACATGTGGCAAACTTACGAGTATGTATGGGTATTATTTGGAGTGTTTGAACGCGACTTCGAACATGTTCACGGCGGTGTCGGGCCAGGACATTGTGAACTCGAGGTAGTATCACGGGCCAGTCCTTTTAAATGAAGATAAAACAAGATTTTTTCAAGCTATTTTGGCCCAATATTTGGGACCAGAGAAGTACTAACGTGATATCTTTTCTGACTGGATGGTAGGAGGGTAGAATTTTTTTTCAAACTAAAAGGCTATTTTGGCGGCTCTCAAATTAAAAAAACAATTGTGTTTGCATCATGTCATATCCATTGCCAGGTAGCTAGATCTATCCCACAGGCTTATTGAATTCGAAAAGGAAATCTAAAATTTCTACTGGAGATGAGATGAAATTAACTTTATCAAAAGCAATTTATAACAGGGTAGGCTTATTTTTAGTAGAAGGAACAATACAAACTCTGAATGCATCCTAATTTATCAATTACAATGCCAATGTAGTGTAAAAAAAGTAGTTATTAACACATAGATACACACTAACTGCCGGGAATTGGGCATGGGGAAGATTAAATGCTGTGTATGTTGCTTTGCTTGCATTCTGGAACATGATTTATCATAAGCGAAAGGTACTTTAAGATTGGGATGAGTTCCTTTTTGGCCCTATAAATTCATGTGACAACCAGTGCAAATATTATATTGGAAGAATTGCATTGTGGGAAGAACACTGT
This sequence comes from Ophioderma brevispina, assembly GCA_023653785.1. NCBI lineage: Eukaryota > Metazoa > Echinodermata > Ophiuroidea > Amphilepidida > Ophiodermatidae > Ophioderma > Ophioderma brevispina. The sequence continues at coordinate 15,601 of JAMKCH010016773.1, read as the reverse complement.
ACCTCCTCTTCCTTCCCCCAATGAACTGATCGTTTGTAGAATGCCTAGTGCCTACGGAGAAGGATTGAAATTTGTCCCCTCAGAAAATTCCTCGACCCACCTTCTGCTCCTTCCCCCTACCCCACCCCACCACATTTGTAAAGGTCTGGTTATGCCACTGTTATTTATACTGTCAGATTAGGCACTGTAATTTTGTTATTTTATTAGCAATGATAGATGCAATTCACAAATACATTGCGCGATATGGCGATGACCATTTTATTTTAGTAAACGACTGGTAAAAGATACACGTTCAATAATGATACAAACGCCATACATGTTCAATAATGATACGAACGCCATACACGTTCAGTCACTCCAACAAGTCCAAATGAGCGCATTCTTTTTTGAGTTCAATACGCCCGTGGGATAGATCTAGCTACCTGACAAGCTGTCGATACGCATGCGTCAAAATTGGATGTCAACAACTGATTGACAACTTCTCTCAAGAAATTCAGAAGGGCCTTATATTTACATAATTTTTTTCGCTCTAGAAGGACATCAAAAAATGAATGGTACAGGTTGATGGACGAGTATCTAGAGCACACAACTGGAGTGTTATTTGGACATTATAGTTTGGTAACTACAGCAGTATGAAAAGGCGTGCACTTCGCAAATTTCGACTGTTCTGGTTACATGTACATTTCCCCTTTATCAGAGGTACCAAAACCAGAGGTCAGTAGAACATAACGAGTAGTGTTAAAAATAATGTTGACCTCTGGTTTTGGTTACCAGAACTAAGGTACCTGTTAGCATTCTAGTCTTTTTTTCTACAAATGCTTATTTAAAAGCAAAAATTACTTCAAAAGTGTCATATGTGGATACATCATTTTGTCAGACTTAAAATCCTTCACTTGGCTTGTGGGACTAAAGTCATACTTGCTTTTATTGTTAAAGATGAATGAACTGGGGATTTAGATATTTCTGACTGATTAAATGAGGAATAAGTCACTGCAACTTGTTCCTGGGTTTGTAAAAGTGGGTCACAAATTTGAAAACAATTTGGGTGTTTACATTTTGTAAAAAAAGCAAGAGTCACAGGCAATTCCTGCCACAGAAAATCAAGGTGTAGACATCCTTGCCAGAATTTAGTGTTTCTAGCAAGTGAAAAGTGGATTCTCTGGGATTAGCATTTACAATAGCAATGGTCTGTGAGCTGATGACTGCATATTTTTCAAGTTTGAAAAATGTTGGCAGTAATGTCAGCATCTTTGGCTGTCTGTGGCCGAGATGTGAAACTTACATGGAAAATAACATTAGTTACTCCTCCCTTTTTTTACAAAACTGTAAACACCAAAATTGTTTTCAAATTTGTGGAAGTGATTTCAGTAAGGGTCAATTTCATTATGTCTGAATATTCTTCTTTGCCATTGTGTCATTTAAAATTGAAATGCCATTACAAGTTTGGTAATAAAGGCAAATCAAATGAATAATTTGTATGAAATCCATAAGAACTGAAGTCCATTGTTGTGCATTGTTGCTTTAGGAGGAGTCAAACGTTCCACAATGTCACCATCCAGTACCCCGGCATCTGCAGACAATGTACCAGTGTCAACATTGGAAAAACACAAGGCACAGATACAGCAATTACAGGCACAGCTAGACTCTGTAAGTCATTTCAAATAGCACTGCAAGTAGTAATTATGTTATAAAAAGATGGATGGGTAGATTTGCTTGACTTGACATTCCTTGCAAATGTGAACAAATTTCAAGTTTTCATCATTTCATATAGCTTAATTCATTTTATGGCTAGTGTATGTCAAATTTGAGGAAGTCCTTTTCTTGGTAGACATTTTATATAGAAGTCCCAAAGATGTAAATGAGGTATTGCCATTTATTAAAGGTGCAACAAGAGATTTTTGAGGCACTTAAATATTGTGTCATAATAATAATTTCATGTAGACTAGAGAAAAAATAGATTTCTTACCTTGTATTTGGGTACAGAAATGCCTTAAAAGAGAGGAAAAAGGTGGTTCTGATTTGCTTATATTTCAATATAAAACATAGGCTGAATTTCGTATTTGCTCCTATACGAAAATAGAAATTTCAAATTTTTGTACCAAAGAAACATTTCTCAGCTTAATCCTTTCAGATGGGGTTATTTTTGATAGCAAGCTTTATATCAGGGCAAAAATCAGTACTTTAGATTTTTTAGGTACACCTGATATGTGAAATCTCTCGTTGCACCTTTAAGTCAAGCGCTACTGCACAACATCATACTGCACATGATGGAATCAATTTTAATACATCATTTGCATCCTTGGGACTTTTATATGAAACATCTACCATTTTCTTCTCTTTTAAACAACATTTTGCCAACTTCTTATCCTCATTGGCAGTTATTGTAGCATTATGCAACATGCAGAAAGCTGCTAACCTTAATCCTATTTGCACCTCTTGAAACACTGATATTCTATAGTCAAGGTACTCTTTCCACTCATGTTGGCAAGGACTATATCACTGTTGTACTTAATGTCAAGATATCAACATGGTTCTGCTTGCTCTAGCCTGTGCCATCTTGTCCATCATCAGTTTCTTTATTATTTCTTCTTGAAAGAGATGGATTACCACCATAAAACTGGTCATGTTCATCCTTCACATTGTGTAATGAAATAATTTTGTAGTTATGCTCGTAGTCATGCCTGTTTATGTTCAAAACACTATTCAAAATCCCAAGGAGATGCTTTACTGTCATGACTCAATGTTCAAGGAATTATGGACAAGACTCATATTTGGAGAAAGTACAGGATGTCCCAAAATGTAATCCTTGAAGTTAGTGCTTTAATTTCACCGTTACTAAAAATTGTTCAAAGTTTTATATTTTGAAGGGTTAATTATTTTTATACATCCCGTAAAATTTTCTCATCCGGTTTACTGGTTTTGAAAAAAACCAAAGGCTATTATGAAATTGTAGCACCAAATACCCCATTTACAAATGGAAATTGACATTTTTTTACAATTTTAGCCATTTTTACCCTCTAACTCCAAACCAATGGTCATAGATGGTACAAACTATACACTTTTGGAATCCTTATGACTAGATGGACAATATGGCATACATTCTAACCAGGGCTTAAAAATGTGTAATTTTACCGGGAAGATAGTCGCATTTCTCACAGATTTCCCACTATATCTTATGTATAAATTTCCCTCCAAATGGCCAAGTTTCCCTCCAAATGGCCAAGTTTCCCTCCAAATGGCCAAGTTTCCCTCCAAATGGCCAAGTTTCCCTCCAAATGGCCAACTTTCCTGGGAAGGAGCTTCCCAAATTCCCCACTTTTTCGAGCCATGATTCTAACATAATTGGATCATTTTAAAAGTTTGACCCCTGTGTAACCTTAAATTGGCCCCTCTTTAACCCATGAATTGAGAGTACTAACTACCTAGTATTGATTTAGAGGGTCCATACTATCTACCAATGTGTTAAACCTTTTCTGTAGTGGGGGGATGAAGGATGTTTGACCCAGGTCTATGCTCCTGCTCTATTTCTTGTGCATATCTAATGAACCATAAACAAAAAATAAGGTGCTAGGATCACAAAGTACACTTAAGACTGGTGAACTAAAGTGAGGCACAGTAGGCTCAAAAGTCATAAAATTTGGGCTTCCTGTAGTTGACTCATGTAGGACTTGGGAACTTTAGTGAAAGTTAACAAAAATTGTCTCTTGAGAATTAAAATATTTCTTTCCGTTTTATTTTGCTTTTGTTTCTTACTGTAGGCAAAGCAAGAATTGTCAGAGCAAAAGGAAGTTGCCAGAAAGACGAGGATAGAATTAGAAGCAGAACTGGCATCCTACAAGAAGACCTGCAATGAGCTAGAGAAATCTCTGGAAGGTCTGAAGGTTAAGAACAGGCTGGAGAGAGATGCTATGAATAACCTTCATGTGCAGACAATCAAGGTAGGTAGGTGGTTGTGCTGTGGCCTTCATGTGGAGCTATAGAGATCTTGAATGTTCTGCACATCCTACAACTACTGAACTCTGTTTACGACTTTCAAACAACAACATGAACATGCTATGAATAAGTGTTTGAAATAGCCCAACAAATGTAGGTCACACTTTGAAGAGTAGCAACAATTTTTCAAGGTTGCATGTTAAATTGATATCAATCACGATTATGGTGGGAAGGAGGAGGAGGTCAACAACGTCATTGGAATGCTTGTGTTTCCCAGAATTGAATAAGTTAGTTCCTTATTTCGTATGGAATCCTAATAAACAACAATAACCAGTTTCAAACTTAAAGTAGCCAGTTCTGAGATAAATGAAGTGCATATCTGTGGAACACATGTGGTCTAGTGGAAAAGCGCAGGACTCATGATCATTAGACCGCTAAAATCATGAGTTCGAGCCCCACTGTGGTCAACGTGTTTGTTATCCCTGGGCAAGATACTTAATCTCAATTGCTTCGTCGACCCAAGCAAAATATGGGGAGCTGTTACGGGCAACATTACAATCGACATGCTTTTAAGACCTGTAGGCAAAATGGTTGTGACGATTTCCAGTTGGCAACATAATAATTAGGCAACCTTGCAGTGAGCGACCTTGGGCCCTGAGTCTGGCGCTTTATAAATGTCCATAATTATTATTATTATCATCTAATCAGGACTCTGGAAGATGTTTATACTGGCAACAATATTAGCTCACCATGCAACTTAGGGGTATATTTGGTATACAGGGACATAACACCCAAATGGGTTAGTTTTAAGAATCACAAAAAATTCTTAAACATTTGTCTAGGTCTTCATTAGAAAAATCCTTACATTTATGAGTTCCATTATTAATTGTAAATATCCTTAGACAAGGGTTCCTTTTCTGAGACATTCAGGGGAAAATTAGACAAATTGCCTGAAAACATGCAAAATCCTAGATGCTAGAGCATTATACATGATGTTGGTAGAGCCAGGGGTGCTCCAACAAATGCATGATAGTTAATTATATATGCACGCTTTTCTTCATCCAGACAGGGATATTAGAACAGTGTATTTATTGTATATATGGCATGTGATGTTCCATTTGGCCAGGTTGGCTGTTTAGTGCTCTCATATGAAGTCAGAATCTCATCCAAATTTGGTGATAAGTCTTGTGGGGGGACTTGAGATGAATCAAGACATTTCAGGTCAAGTTTTATCTAGGGGTAAATGGCAAATTAAGGGGCAGTCTTTGAAAATCTTTTATGACTGAATTCATCTGCAAATTAAAAATTACTACACCAGACTTCTAACTGGTCATCTGCACTGTGTGTATTTTAAGAATTGATAAGATAAAGATACTTTACTGCAGTGCCTAGCCAAGTTTATTTTATGGACTATAATCAGTATTGCCAACGGACCGCAAAGAAAGGAATATGAATGAACTTAGTATCAATCAACCTGAACTTTTCCTAAAATAACATGTTTAAATAAAGCCCCTAAAATATGTACACTTCTAAATCCAGGACCCAAGGGGGTGTAAGGGATAAAAGGGGGGGCATAAAGATACCCCTTCACACACTGTGTTCTCATATGCTTTTATTAACAGAATAAACCTACAATATCATTGTAGGTACAAAGTGTAGATGTAATCATGCTGGAGTTTAAAGGGGAAAAACGGTAACAGTATCTTATACCCATTGCGACATGCACCACCCTAAGAAGGAGACAGGACCATTTGCGCTCTAGGCTGGTAACCTTTGATGGCGCTACACCTCTCCGCCCAACAGCCATGGGTTGTTAACTCCCCTGATTCTCAGTGGCAGGAGCACCATGGATGGAGATATCACCAGATGGTATAGTAGAAGAAGATGTCCCTGATCATATCTTTGATAGTGCAATGAAGCTGTCTTGGCAGATGAGGTCCAAAAAGCTACAGGCTATGTACAACAGGAAAACACAATAAAAAATAAGAAAGTAAAGGATAAGTAGCAATTTGCAGCCAGGAACATCAAATAACTCACAAAAATCAGGTTAAGGTATATTTGTTACTGATGTGGATATGCTGGATATAACCTGCAAGTGGTTTCTTTGACATCTGTGTAATCTTAAACTGAACTGATTTATCTTACACCATGTTGACTGTGCGAAACATTGCATTTCCACTTCTGAGAGGTGAAATGAAATGCCCAAAAACCATTTTAGCACCCCAATAAAAAAGAGAATGGACTCGACCAGTGACCCCAGGTCAAACCCTTATCGATCCATACTATTCCTCAATTCAGTTTTGGCCGCCATACAAACGGACGCGTTGTACATCGCAGATCTGTGTTTAGCAGCCAATTATCGAGATTTTTGATACTGGAATGGTGTCATTCAATCGGGAATCTCCTACTAATATACAAATACTATTGGAACATTAATATTACTGGATGATATACTGGATTTATAACGATCTATTTGGACGGACTAAACCGGCGACTTTTACACCCGTCGGGGAGCTGTATTGGGTATCCTTTTTTACGCCGAATAAGTGCGGTCATGATGTGATATGTGTTGTAGCGGGTACAATACAGTGTGAGTCAAAAGGATGTTCCCCAAATTCCTGATTTTTTCTTGTCCAAAATGTGCAAGGTAGCTCTTAAATTTGTAAATACTTCAAAAGTACATTAAATAGCTGTCACAGGAATTTGAATTTTTGCATTTGGTTAAAGAATCAATATTTGCATTCATTTTAATAAAGGCCCTCAGATTTGCCTTTGTACCGGGTTATTGATTTGGAATTGAAGCGCAAATTTCAAGTGGGGATACCTAATGTGGGCTTTACACACTCGGGGATAAATGGTAATAAATGCCCAATGAGTAAGAAGGATAACACACAGGCAAGTTATTAAGTTGGGATTTATGCCAACAACAAGGGCACTTATATTTTGACGTTAGAATTCTTCAACACAGGTTTGGAATGAACTCGGTTTTTAACTATTAACTAAAGCAAACAAAAAAGATTGAAAAAGACACACCAAAAACCAGGTTTCAATTTAAGTGATCACCTTAGTTGGACTTAAAGGTCAAAGGTCGACTTTTTTGGAACAATTTTTCTTATGATAAATATTAATAAATTTTTGGCTTCACTGTGGTGAATAAATGCAACAAACAAGAAAGTTCTTTGCCTTATCTCGCTTTTTCCTGGATCCGGGTTGTGAATTGCACTGTCACACTCATCTTCTAGGGTTTACTGTACGATAATTGTACACGCGGCATTTCGGGGGGGCCCTCTAAAAATGAGGCCATAACTTGAAAATAGAATGCATGAATCTCAGGATTTTTGAAATCGGTGATTTTAAGAAGGACTTATTTGTTAATATAAAGTATATAATAATATTCTACAAAGATTACAAATATTTTTAATATTTTTTTTATTCATCGGGGAACATCATTTTGACTCACACTGTAGGTAACAACGGCAGCCATTGCGCACGTGTTGCCGTGCTTTGGATGCCTGCTTTTTTGTGAGCCTGTGTCTGTTTCTTGTAGTGGTCATACTATCAATAAACAGTTCTATTGGGTGATGTGTCTATTATTTTATTCTTATGCGTGTTGTATTTTAATAAAATATGTGAAAACTGACCTTTGGAAAATCCTTTACCGTGTGTGACTTTGTTACCGCGACGGTATCTTTGTCTCCGCGTTGGCGGGCCGGGTCTTACCCCGGCACGCCTTTGTTTTTCATCGCTCGTTTTCGTTCCGACACGCGCGCCCATTTGGCTCGCTTCACCCACTTTTCAGCGTCTTTGCGCTTGCCGCCCCCTACCCTCTTTTTTCCGTGCGTTCATTACGGGTCCTTGCTTCCGCTGTCCACTCTCCCCCTCTCCGTTTTGGTGCTTGTTCCTTTGCGGTGCCTTTCTGTTTTCAATGGTCGCCATTGACACAGTTGCCCTGTTTATTTTTCGCTAAGGGAAAGGGGGTGTGGTGTTTCGGCTCCGGTCCGAGGTTCATCCAAGGCGGCCCGCTGCTTTTTGGGACACCTAAGATGTTGTAGCTTCTTCTACTTCCATGGCGTGTTGGTTGGGCGTTTCTCCCTCGGAGTCCGCCCGTCTACCTCGCTTCGGCCGCTGGCTCGCCTGTCTAGCCCTAGGGGCTTCTCCGGTGCGGCTAGCTCGGATCTGCTCTGCCTTTTTCCCTAGGGGATTTGGCGGCTGCTAGACATTCCCGTATGCAGCCCTGGTTTCTCCTATCGTGCAGTCGGACCGGCTCCCTCGGGGGCTTTCCTGGCTAGCACGCTGCCCGCGCTGGCTCGCCTGATTTAGCTCGTTGTTTTATCGGTGCAGGCTGGCGTGGTCTGCCGGGCCCTTCCCTGTGGGATTAGGCGGCTGCAGCCGCCGGTAGCGGTGTGCAATCAGCTATGTGAAGTGCCCATTTTTTCTCGGGCCGGTCCATCGCTAGTACCGACCCTGGCGCGCGTGGTTTAGGAGTCTGGACTCTGCGACCTCGCTGCCGTGGTACTGGTCTCGGGCTTGATTCGTCCAGCCTTGAGGCGGTTTCCTTGGCGCCCGCTTCGGGCGCTGCGGGTGTCGTTTATGCTCCCTGCTCCCCGCATGGCTAGCTTGCTAGCCACGTGGTTTCAATCCTGGCTCGTGCTGCAATGGCTTCAACCAGGCCTTCGAGGCTGGTGGGGCGCGCGGCGCTTTCCAGTTGGCCCCCGCTCACGCGGTACCGTGCGCTGTTACTGGTGCGGATCGTCCCGCGCTAGTTCCTGCTCGGTTCACGTTACGGCACACCCCGCTTGGCTTGCCTGCTAGCCCGCGGGGTTATGCTGGCTCGTGCTGCTTTGCTTCCCAGGCCCTCACGGGCTAGGTGGGCGCACAGCGCTTTGCCGGGTTGGCGCCCGCTCACGCGGGGTTTCCGTGTGCCGGTTACTGGTGCGCTCGGCCAGCGCTAGTTCCCGCTACGGTTCCGCTGTTTACGTACACCCCATGGGTGTTTCCGTTTCGGCGCCCTCGTGGGGTAGCCTTCGGGCTTGCCTCCACGGGGGGCTCAGTGCGGGCTGCAGCATGCTCTTTCAGGGCGCGCCGCGTGCCCGGCTTACCTATGTCGCTATAAGTCTCGCGAGGTTGTATAGCTCGTGGCTTCGGGACTTTGGGGGCTGCCCTCCTCCCTTTTCATAGCGTCTCATCCTTCTCGGAGGTTATGGCTGGGGTTGATTGGATACCATTCAATCCTCTATGCCGCGTCTCCTCCCGTAGGGGCGCGCTGCCTGGTGGCCGTTTATCGCCGTCGTCGGCGTTGATTTCCGGTGGCTGTTTTATCGCCGTTTTGTTGGCGTTGATTTTCGGGCCTAACCACAGCATCTAGTCTCCTCTTACGGGGGCCTGTTGCTCGGTGTGTTTGTCCACCTTCCCTTGTGTTGACTTGCAACTCTCGGCGGCCGCGACTGTCTCCTCGCGGGATGTAGCGCCGCCTTGGCTCGCTGGGGCATCCCCTCGGGATGCTGTAAGTCTCGGTGGTTCTCTTGGACCTACCCAAGTCTGATCTCTGGCGGGGCTCCCCTTCGGGGCGGTCTAGCTTGAGCGGCTTCACCCTCGGCTGGCATGTCGCCTGGCCGTGGCGTGGAAGCCCTCTCAGCCTTGTTAGCCCGGGGTTACCGCGTCTATTCCTCGACGTTGCTCTAGCTTCTGCTGCAGGGTCTCCCATCCTGGGGGTGCTCCTGCCATGCCTGTGTGTGGTCCTTGCCCGCAATCGTCCTGGGCTTGGGGCGCATCCTGCTGTGCTATAGCTTGCAGCTTTGTCGAGATCCAGACTTAGCCTTTATGCACTCTGCGCCCGGCTCCGCTGGGTGCTTTCGCTGCTCGGGCCTCCGTGGAGCTTGGGTAGCCTGGGGCCTGTCTGCTACCCTCCAGGGGCTTTCAGCTCTGGGTCCCGGCGCTTCCGTCGCTGCTCCGTTGGCGGCTGACGTTACTGGCCCCGGTAGCCTAGCTTCTTCGTGGTGCTAGTCCGGGTCCGCTCCGTGATTATCGAATCGGGGACTTGAGACTCCTGTCTCTGCCAGTTAGGCGCGGGTCCTTTAGCCTTGGCTGTCCTGGCTCTAGGCCCTGGCTGTTTAGCTTACTGCTCCCCTATCTGGTCCGCTATCTCCCTCGGGGAGCTTGTACTCTGGCTATGATGCAGCTTTGCTGCTCCCCTCCTGTGGATCAGCGGGGGCCTAGCGCCGCTTTCGAGTCGGGCCTATTGACAGTTGCCGTCTGGCCGTTATTCTCTGTTCCCCCTTGGGGTCTAGGCCTGGTTTCAAGCTTTGCCTTGATACTGGTCTTTGGGACTTTAGCCCCTGACTTCCTTGGAGGTCGTGGCTATAGCCCTTGGCGGTCTTTGACTTCGCCTTGGCCTATGCCTTGGGGCTTTCTTCTTCTAGCTTTGCTTCTCGACTAGACCCTTCTCCACTCGGGGTAGCTGGCCTTGGTACTTCCCACGCAGCTTGTCTGGGCCCTTGCCGGGCCTGGCCTGGCCTAGTGCTGATGCCCTGCTGCTTGGTGTATTACCTTGGCCCCTTCGGGGTTTTATGAGGCTTGCCTATGCTGGTCTGGCGTGGTCCCTCCCGGGGCTCCACTAGCCGGCTCAGGCCTGGGAAGGGGCTCTATGTCCTTCCTCCTTGGCCTACACCCCGTATGGGGTACCTGATCTTTGCGCCTTGGCTGTTCTCCCTGCCCTCCGTCCTCACTTTCGTGCTGGCGCGAGACCTCGGCCGACATGCCGGCTGGTGCCCTCGGGGCCTAGCCTGCTCTTGCCTGTCTCGGGCTTTGGTCATTCATTCTTGATTCTGATGCTCGGGTTTCCCTCTTGGGGCTTGGCTCCCACCCAGGGGGATGCCCTCGCCCCCTCTGGGCTCTGTTCGTCCTGCGCGCTGGTGGTTGGCTCTGTAGCCTAACCTCACCTGTGCTCTCGGCCTTACTCCTACCCTTGAGGTCTTTCGACTTCGCCGGACTCCGCCTACTGTTGGGTCGGCGTCTTGACCGCGGATCCCTTCTCCCGTTTTTTCGGGAGTTAGTGTCGGCTTTGACAGTTCCCGCACATTCCTTTGGCTCCAAGCTGACTACCCTGGTCCACTGTCTCCCTCTGGGGGACCTTGGACACGGGTTTGGGTCGGCTCAACGATGCCCTCTTTGGGCTCGTCATACGGGCCTAGCGTCAGGCTTGTCCGGCCTAGCGTTTTGGCTCGTCCGGTCCTAGCGTTGGGGCTCGTCCGGGCCTAGCGCGGTCCCTGGCTTCAGGCCCGGGGTGTGCTCCGATTCGTCGGGGTCTGTCCTAGGGGTCCCCCCTCCTCTCCAGCGGTTTTTCAGGCTCGTTGTTCGATCTCTTCACGTGCGGGTTTCTCGGCCACGCCTTCCGTCTCAACTGTGCTGCCTAGAGGGAATCCCCGCACCGGTGTATTCCCTTGTTTTGGTGGTTTCTCCGAACTCGCTTCATTGGCGGCTTTCCTCAGTTTTGTTCCTTTCAGTTGGCTGGTCTTGTCTTCCCGTCGTGCGCAACTGGATCTTGTGCTTCCCCTTAGTAACCCTCGGGTCCTGGGGGCAAACTTCGGTTGCTCTGGCTCCTTTCTTTCCGACCTGGGAGCCCTTGACATGATTGCCCACTTCCGACTTGAGTCCGTGACTTGATCTTTTTAGGCGGTTGGGAGCTTCTCGCCCCCGGGCGGGAATGTCTCCGGGGCGTAAACCCCCGTTGCGAGTCATTCTTCATGCGGAGCGTCTAGAGCTTGGTTTTGACGAGTTGATTACTCCCTTTCTCGAGCCGTTGGTGAACCTTATTCGGTATCTCGCTCGTTCGGATAGCACCTCTACGGTGGCTCTCTTCACTCTCTTCTCCTCGGAGATTTTGTGTCGAAGCCGCTGTGCCGTCCACGGGCCCCCCTTTTCTTGGTGGTATCCTTTTGCCCGTAGCTGGTGTTTGGCTAGGTGGCTTCTGGTTTGCCTCCTCGATACCGTTATGTCGTTCGGTCCAGAAGTTCCTCATGTTAGGTTCTTCTGTCCTCTCACGACTTTGTCACCTGCTCTCTGCTGACAGTCACCACTGGTTTGGCTTCTGCTCGGGCTTCCCCGAGCATTTAGTGAGGCTCGTCTGGCTCGAGTCGCCTTTCGGGGCTCGACAAGTGTTTCTGCAGAGCTAACCTCTGGGTTCTTCCCTATGGTAAGCTCTCGGTTGTTCACCCACTTTGTCTACCTTTCGGGCCTGGTTTGACTCTGGCCCGATTCTGATGGGAAGTGCTAGTTTATCATTCATCTAGCCTTTGACTGCTTCCGTTTGCCCGGTTCTGTGTCTCGGCTCCCGGTCTTGCGAGGTCTGCCTCGTTCTTTCCTTGTGGTTCTGTCTACCACCGAGTTCGAGGCCTGATCCTCTACTCCATCTCCTGGCTGTGTTAGTCTGAGGTGGGACTTTCGCTTATTTTGAGGCTTTGTTGGCCGTCTCCGATCATCCGTTGTCTGGATCTTTCAGTCGACTAGCTCAGCCTACCATAGTCCTAGGTTGTTCGGTTTCGTCCTTCGGTGACGTGTGGTTCGTTCCATTGACTCCTGCAAGGCCGTCCGTTTTTGGCCTGAAAGCTAGTTCCCTCTTGGGGTCTGAGTTCTATCGCGAGTTTTCTTGGCGAAGCCCCCAATCGTTGGTGCGGCATCGCTCTACCCTCGCCTTTATTACTCTTTCGGGTCGCTTTCCCGGATGATTATCTCGGAGATTTCCTTCTCCTTGTAACTTCTTCCTCCGGGTCAGGGTCGGACATTTCTCTCAGCCCTCCACTGGGCTGGGGCCTTTGCCTTCATTCAGTCCTCTCAACCTTTATCTCCCCCTGGCTTCCCCGTGGGGTTCTTCTGTGGGTGTTTCTGACGGAAAAAAGACGGGCAGGATAAGGTACCCCCTCTTTAGGGGCCCGCTCCTCGGTTTTTTTAGGGCTAGGCTTCTTTGTGCCCCCGTCTTTACTCGGGTCCGCCTTGCGCTTCTCTGGTTCCCCTCCGGATCCTCATTTGTTCGCAAGGCTGTGAGGCCGTGTTCTCCGCCTTTGCCGCTGGGTGCTTCGGGCCCTTTGTCAGGGGGGGGGGGGGGGGCCCTGCGTCGCACTCCAGTCTCTGTCAGAGCCCTTCCTCTCGCCTATTCCTTAGGCTTGGGTTTTTTCTTCTGTGGGATTCCGCGCTCTGGCTCTCCTCCAAAAAACTTTGCCATGTCATTTAAACACATTAGTAAGTCTAAGGTCCTATTACTCACCCCTGGTGTACTCCACTGTCTAGGTGAGTTATGGGCTTCTGACTTTTGGAATCTCAGATTCCATGTGTGTTTGGTGCTCTGTCGTGTTTGAATTCAGCCTTGACTGGCACTATCGCCTCTCTCTTAGATATCTGCTCCACCTCCGACTGAGTGAGTCGTCTGGTGTTGATTTAAATAATTCATTCAACGGGGGTTTAATGCATATGTTTTCAGTCAACATTGGGTTAAAGGAAATCAGTTCAGTGTAAAGGATTTATCAAAAACACATTAGTTTTATAAATCCATCTAACTGAAGCCTGATTTCCTGTCCAATGTTGACTTTCCACCGCTCCAGGCCCGCCCCACAGCATGATATGAATGTGTGCGTCCGTGTGGGCTATGGGGCAAACGGAATTGGGGAAAAGTCATGGTCGACAGGGTGGACCTGGGGTCACTGGTCGAGTCCATTCTCTTTTTTAGGGTGCTAAAATGGTATTTTGGGCATTTCACCTCTGCAGAAGGACCATGCATATTTTTCCGTCAACATTGGAAAGGAAATCAGGCTTCAGTTAGATGATTTATCAACATAATTGTTTTTTGAAATATTAACACAAACCGTAAATTTATCGGATTCTTGAATTTCTGTTTGATTTGTTGATGAGGGGAAAGGTCATGCATGGTCAAAGGTCATGTGAGGTCGTTGTAAATTATCGCTGCTTACCTATTTGAGACTGCCATTTTTATGCGTGTTGTTCCATTCACTTGTTCATCAAACAGTTTTCAATGTATTTGAAACAATATTTGAGATATCAATATGGTAGAGCAGCAGACTGCCAAATACTACGCCAATTTAAAGACAATGTCAAATTTTGGTGGACACTAAGGTCCGTTCACTGCATTGCAGTGCGTGCTGCAATGGCAGCCTACCAAAATTGTACTGCAATCACTTGCAGTATTGGCATGTAGTACTGCAACAAGTTAAATTATTTTAACTGTGACTGCAGCAAGATCCAGTGGGGTGCTTCCAGTGGTGTCAGTATGCCAATTTTCCTGCAATCCTTCGCAAGTTTACTGCAACGTACTGCAACCCGTGACCTAGGTTGACCTGCAGTAAAGCGATTAGGAGTGCCGCGGAAGTGACGGAACATTGCAGTAAATTTACTGCACAGCAATGCATTGCAGTGGAAGTATGAACGGACCTTAGAGTGAAAACAATAAGAACTATTTTGAAGGCCTAACCTAAATTATTCTTTCTTTGTATGTAGGATAAGAACTCTGCCTTGGTACAGCAGCTGCATGACGAAGAGGCAGCTAGCTTGAAACTAAAACAAAACATGTCCAAACTTGAACACCAAGTTGAAAACCTCAATCAGGTAAGGGTTTTGATAAATTATAACTTGCATAAGTATAGTGTGTTAAGCTTAAAGTCAATAGCAAGTAAATTACTAAGTTAAACTTCATCTTTTCCAAGTGGATGTCAATTATGATGAAGCCACCTATAGAACCTGTATTAGATTTGCCTTAATGTTTCAATATTATATTGTATCTTGTCTTTTTATAGGGATCTCATGTTTGTGTGTTCTGATGTGATTGTTGATTTGCCAGTAATTGAAGTTGTTGCAGTTAGTCTTTTTTGCTTGATACATGGATGTGTGATGAACTTTTTCATCAGTGTATGATATTTATTAGTGTAGCTCTTGTAGCTGTGTTTTTCTGTATATATGTTTTTTATATGTGCAATCAATAAGTTTATTTTGTTTGATACATGGACGGGTGATTCAGTGTATCATCAGTGTATGATGTTTATCTTTTTATAATTGTTGTAATTTGAACTTATTGAAATAAAGTTTTAATATTACATGGTATAATGTAATATAATGTTAAATGTTTTTTTTTATCTTAGTGACACACATTTGTGTTGAGTTGTCCTTAAAGGCACTATCAATGATTTGCTACATCAGAAATCGAAAAAATCATCAAAAATCAGATTTTTGCATGTCTGTAACAAGTACATGTATCCTAACACGCCCTACAAATAATAGGACCAGAAGCAACCTAATAAGGACAAAATCGGATATTTTAGTCATTAATGTCCGTTCGGACACTTACTACAACACGTAACTGAATGGAGATTCGTATCTTTGAATACTGCCGTTTTCTTCCTTTTCTGACAATTCGTCAGTTGGAAAAAGTAACTTATGAGAATTCTACAGGCTTATTCTTCACCTTTAAGGTATTCCTGCAAATTTCAAATATTTTGACTCTTTCGGACAAAATCGCGGATAGTGTCTTTAAATTTTATTACTCACTCATTCACTCACCAAGTTGAAAACCTCAATCAGGTAAGGGATTTGGTAAATAGTAATGAGATTCAGCCAAATTTTAAGAGGAGGTATAGTGTTCTCCCTGCAATGCAATTCTTCCAATACA
>JAMKCH010016772.1:0-24326 GCA_023653785.1 Ophioderma brevispina | reverse complement strand
GCATGATTCTAGCAGAATCTATGACGAAGCGAAAACGACGTTTTGGCCAATGGGCATGTTTCAACCCCTAGCACATTTTTTTAAATTTATTATACTTCCAATCCATTTCTATGGTTAGGGTGATTCTTAGCCTATATACCCAAAGGTATTAAAGATAATGACAACAGAAATCAATACTAGCTTAATATTAAAATGCAGAAGTATTGGGCCACAACCGGGCTGAACTGACAACAACAGGACTATCCAAACGTAAAATCAATAATGTCTATGGATTAGACGCTGCGCCACGGAGAAAGCGTGTAGCTATTACATGCGAATTGTGGTACTATGCTAGTATGTTATGAGGGTTCAGTAGTTGATGTGAACAAAAGAATCTCGTAAAAACATCATTTCTTTGTATAAAGTCAATTATTTCACTGTTAGACAGCAAAAGAACATCATGAGGATACATAGAATCATGTACTAAATTTGACATATTCATTTCGTGATAAAGGGCTGTAGGTCTGTGAGACCGTTTTTTAAGTTTCCACATTGGCTCTAATATCGTTATAAATGACGTTTGAAAACATTTCAAACTCGTCGTTTCCGTTTCTTAATAACAATAATAGCAGAGATTTTATAGCGCCTTATGCTATCGCTCGAAGCGCTTTCCACAAATGGCCGCTGATCACTGTGGCCCCACCATACCATTTCAACCAGATTAGATATTTAAAGGGGGAACGCAGCAGAATAGGGTCAGCACCGCTATCCCTTATCAGCAAACATACATCGAGAAACCATCGCAGCCGGGACAGCTTCCCAAATATCACATGGGTAAATCGGGGCAAATAAGCGGTTAGTTTCTTGTCCAGGGAAATTGACAAGGACAGCTGAATATCACAGGGCTCGAACGCACGCCTATAACGCATGGATGAGCATACAGGGAGTCGAGCGCTACCTATTGAGCTATTTTGTCGCTTAACTCCATCTTGCTCATGAAAGTGTATATAGTACTTCTTATGGTTGAAATTACATGGTATGCTTTTGTATTACGAGTAGTTTTGTTAAAAGCGCTTGTTTTAAAGATACTCCCACCTAGTGATTTTACTCGTCAAAACCCCCCCAACCCGAGTCAACACGGGAAGTTGTTTATGTTAATATACGCACGGTGTGTGTAGCGGTATCAATGATGTTCTAATGCTTTTTTTTAAAAAAAAAACGCGTGTTTTTTTGTTTTTAGGGTGTTTTATTTACAAACTTGGATGACACATACCGGTGTCTTTAATATACCAGCTACGAGTTTGTAATGTTCAAGACATACATCTCATAATTGAATTAAAACTTAAATAATCATTTGGGTGCTATAACTAAATAAAATACCGATGTATCGTAATTTATAAGTTTAAAGAAGGTAAAAAGGCAGCCATATTGGGCTCCAATCAATCTGTTTGCATGTTAACGCAACAAACATGCTGATAAGGATGTGAATTGGTGAAATACTTATCCACACCTTAATTTATACCTTTGTAATAAATTAGTGTGATGTAACTACCTTGATGCACATAATGTAGGTTTGAATTACTCTTTAAAGACGGCTATATTTATTATTTATTTAGCTTCAGGTATGAGGAACAGCTAACAAGAAGCCATATGACTGAAAAAGCGTTATGTGTACAATATTAAAATACAAATATACATAAGATATAGATATATTTTTTTTAATGTTTTATTATTAAAATAATTGTACATTTAAAAAATGAAAAATGAAATACAAAAATAAAGGAAATTTAGAATATTGACAACATTTAAAACAGATTAAAATTTCAAAGGAAAGAGCCAAAACTAATAAAAAATAGAGTTAAAGCACAATAATTATTATAAAGGGTGAGTAAGACCACAGTATTTAGTTTTTGAATGACCAAAAGGGATAGTGGAGTTTCCGTATCGATCGTACGCATTTTTGGAAGCTCAAATCTGTATTTTTCCTGATGTTAAAAATAATTATTTTTCTTTAGGCAGCATGTGACGATGTCTGTCAGGAATGGAGGGGAAAAAAAAACTGCATGGAACAAATTTCAGAACCCAAGGCCTCCCTACGCCGGGAAAGGTATGATATTCAAGAAAGTGAGAGCATCTTCATAGTGTTGATAATCTTTTCCTAGGATGATCCTGCAAGAACGTTTGTGAATCCTTCAAATTGAGAGACTGTTGTTTTTAAGGATTTGCATGCCAAAACAGACGCAGCGTATTCGAGCAAAGGGCGGCTATAGATCTGATATGGTAGCATGTACTAACAGGAGCTCCAAAACCTCGTAGTGAATATAGCAGAAATAGCCGTTGTAGCCTTAGATATTCAGTTTTTTCATGTAGTCCCAACCTAAATTTTTTGAATGACAAGACCAAGCAAACTTCATGTTATTAACGTTCGAGAATCTCACACCAAGACTAACTGGGGATACTGGATGGTGTTTTCATAAAGTTAAAGTAGGACATGGCATTTGGGAGCTTTTGGGCATATCATTTTCTTGGGTATTGAGATGGTATTGAAGTTGTGGAGGAGAATCTGACTTAACAGTTACAATCTCGCCAAGGAGTGGTCATCAACAAATTTCCAACGGGAATCTGTAGTTACAGCAGCATCATTGACCACGACACTGAAAATACCAGACCCTAGTTTGGTACATTGGGGGACACTGCAGGTAATGGTCTTTAAATTTGAAAGATGTCCCCTAAATCTGACGCACTGAGTACGGTTGGTCAAGAAACTACAGATTGTTGGAATTATAAACGAGGCTCACCCCTGAGCTGATGATTTTAGTAACGGCAACATTATGATTTATACGGTCAAAAGCTTTGGTAAAGTCCACAGTACACAACGTTGCATACTTTTACAGGATTATCAATAACCTTTAAACAAAACGTGTTGAGCATGTTCAACAATGGTAATGGAGTAGACTGGTTTGCTTGACATTACCATATTGTCTACAGTCCAACTTTGAAGAAAAATCATCTCTAAGTCAATTAGCTAAAAAAGCTTTGAAGACACGACCTAATATTTTTGTTAGCGCAATAGGTCGTAGTTCGTTTGCATTAGTGGGTTTCTTAACCTTCGGCACTGTGATAATAGCTGCTGTCTTCCACACAGATGGGAATGTACCCTCCTGAAGGCAGGCATTGAATATCTCACAAAGCGGATGAGAAAGCTCAAATGAGAATTCTTTGATCAATTTGATGGGTAAATCCTCAGGATGACCAGCCGTCGAAGCATCAGGTTTATTAGTTGCTTCAAAACATCAACACGATCAATTCTAGGGGTGGTTGAGAGGGTAAATAGGCTGGTAAACATTCCAATCTGAGTGGAGGAAGCTCACAACAAACAGCCGAGAACTGTTCATTCAATGTTTCGGATTGATCTTTCACAGAATGACCCAATCTTGGAATATCAAAATCTGCTCTATTGTCTTGTTGTTATGAGAACCTGTTAATGTTATTTGCTTGTGGCCATTTACCAGGTTGAGACTTTTTCAAACCTCAACATATCTTTATCAGAATTTCTTTTTCTTCTTAGATGTTGATTACATTTCAACTTATATTACGAAGTTTCTTTCCACGGCTATATTCCCCCTATTTTTGAAAGCTTGTTGGCGTTGATCAATTAGCCTCCGAATTCGCTCATTCTCCAAGGTTTATCACTACTGTCTACGTTTAACTGTTTTAGTAGGGAAGCTTTCTTTCATATTTATGTTCAGGAGTCTCCAAATGTGTTGCCATGTTTCCACCTGAAGCCCCCTTGATACACACTCTCGCCCTTTTTCCTGAGTGATCCATTGCCCAAAGTACCTTATGCAAGAATCACGAAGAGGTTCTGCGGGTTTCCCTTGTACTAGGTTGCCTTATTTTGTTTAAGTGGTTTCCAAACAACAACACAGTGGTAACTCTTACCTAAGGGAGAGGCTGGTGTCTTAGATCTTGTAGTGTTATTGGCTGCCATCTTGAGTTGGGAAAATGTCGGATTACAGGGAAAAAGCAAATAAGGGTTTTCCAGTATTTACATATATCATCATAATTCTAAGCATAAACCTACATATAGACAATAGAATTCACGCCTCTACAACTGCAAATGTGTGGAGAACACTGACGTGTCCGAATGTGTTCGAAATCCATCCAGAGGTGTGACTAAAGAACACTTGCATAGTGTGTTCAATTGTAACGGATTTTGCTTTAGGTGTTTAATAATGTTATTCTGTATTTAATGAATAGGTATAATGGAGGAGTTTGATAATTTTTAAATGATTTCCGACGCAAAGTGGACTTTTGAGCACCATATGGATTTTTGTGTCAAATGTAATTCTAAAATTATAGGTTACCGAGCACTTCCTCGTGCAATAAAAAGACCGGATACCGCCACAATTTGTCTCTACAGAAAACTTAAGAAGAGTTTTTGTGGTTTGGACATTGTAGCCAGCCATATTGTGTTTTCAAAATGCCACTTGCAACAAATTTTGCAACCCGCCAAAAACCATGTGGCTTTGGTCCTAATAACAAATCTATCGATAGACAAAGTCTGTCACTTTCCAATCTCCATCCTTCAGGCTGTGTGGGCAAACTTCCACCTGACTACAACTAAGATCTACAAAGTGTTTTCAATTGTATATTGAGATATTTGTTTCGGGTCATGTAGTAGGCTGGATGTTTTCAAGCCAAAGCAAGATAGATAGCACGATCCAAAATCCAAAGACTATTACTAAAAAGCATCTTAGTCATTTTTGGTATTTTATTTTACCGTAGGTATAAAACTTGGTTTGCATGCTATTGCTTCCCCTCTTACAGATCAAACTAGGAAGAATTTGCCAAACAGAATACTCCTTGTGGGAAAAGTCAAGGATTTACATTTACGACAAACTGTCAATTTCTGTTGGTTTACCGGTAAAATACCGGAATTTCTGCGCCGGTATTCTACCGTTAAATAACAACAACCCTAAAGATGAAATTGCCGTTATGATTGAAGAAGAAGTTTTTGATGTTTAATCGATGTGTTGTATGAAGAAAACACATATAAATGCTCAGAATGCTCAAGTAAATTTACTTTCTAGATGCACCGTCCTTTTAACGGGAGAATACTGTGTCAGCTTGGGGGCTGGGATTCCGTATTCTACCTTAGCACTTACTGCCTAAGGGGTTTTTGCACTTAGTGGCATCGGGGGAGGGGGGCTCCTAGGGGCCCATTCATATCTAAACGCACTTTCCTAAAGAATTTTTAGATAAATCCCCACAATGTTCTAAGGATTCCAAGACATCAACAATAAGAAATAAAACCCGAATTTTTTTTTTTTCTGAAAACTCGGGGCAAAACAATTGATTTAATTTTGGCGGTCAAAATGTGCGAAAAAACACTAATTCGTTTTCTGTTTTTCTACGGCACTGATTCACCTAGACTTTTGCTGGTTGCTTAATTGGTGAATAATGAACGCTATTTTACCATTTAGACAGCAAACAGTAAATGTCTCAGCCATTTAATATTTTTAGATTGACTTGGATATTTACCATAGGTTCCTCCAGTTCACTCGCAATATGAATACGAAATATTATGACACCAATGGCCTACTATACTTTCCCAGATTTTTTTATGTCATATTTCTTTTGTTTATTCACTTTGTGTTTTCATTATGAAAATCAGAATCACATTAACTCTCTATTAATATTTTTCATTTTTGGTCATGGGCACTTCCCTTAGTGCATAAGGGGGGCTCCGGGGACTATGCTATAACCCAAAATGACGCGATGCATTTGAAGTTTTTTCTTGGCACCAATGCAAGCGCAACTAAAAGTTAGACAAGATAAAAAAAAATATAAACAAATATATTCCAACGCGTTTTAAAACGCCGGCCGAAAACAAAATATGGGCCCCAGGACCCCCCCCCCCCTCCCCATGCATTTAAGTGTTAATTAAAAAAAAAAGTTATTTTTGTAACAGTGCTCCAACCGACGAATTAGCCCATTCCCCTATCTCCGCAACTTACTGATCGCAACCAGCAATTTATTTTGCTACTGGGACCCCCGCATCAAAACGGTGTTGGTAAGTTTTGTTGCAGAATTTGAGTGGGACAATTTCCGGGCAGCATTTGCACAGCAAGCTTACCAGTGTCAAAGACTGACATATATTGCAGTTCAAAACTTTTAACCAAGTTTTATTTTTAACGAGAATTCATCCTACAATAACACTGACTCATCCACTTAGTATATCCAAAGGGTGACTTACATCCATCAGAGGTCAAAGTGGGCAAATGGATGCATCAGGAGATGGGCCTTGCCGTACTGCTATCAAAGACAAACAGAAATGTAAGGATCCTGACTATATGAATTAGTCCATAAGCAGAGTTGGTCTAAAGATTATTGTTCCTGAAAACTAGCCAGTATGGAAGACGATTTTAATGATACAGAGAACTAGTTTGAACCAGTTTGGAGAATATTGATGTTATGTTTATAACTCACATCCTGGGCGTGGAGTAAATTGTGCAAACAAGTTTCTTTTAGGGGAATAATGTCAGACCAAGATGCGATTATATTTAATGGTGTATATCTGAAGAGCTGATTTTCAAAAGGGCCTAAATTCTAAAAACCGTGGTTATATTTCTAGGGATATATTTTTCAACATGGCACTTTGAAAATAAAAATTGATAAAGTTTTGCTTTTTTATTTTAGTTTAACATAAAGTGTCAACAGCTATGATTAGTCGATTGGTTCGTTATGAGAAGGTAACTTTGATTTAGGCCCCTTTTGGAAATCACCTCAAATTTAATTATGTTATTGACTATTTACTAAAACAAAAAAAAAATATAGAGCCTTATTATATGCCATTTTTCTGTTCCAAAAGGTATATAGCTTCACCCATCGTGTCACCATCTAGTACTTTTCCGAAGGTACATGACATTGAATGATGGGCTGTGCAGTGGATGGAAATAAATATCACTCTAAATCTATTGAAACGTGTAGTCCGAGAGTAGAGAAAACAATCAATTCTGTGCTTAAAATGAAATCACTCAAGTCAACGTAAAACGCATTTATAGCTACATTACTAGTGACTCTCAATACATACTTACTACTCGTATTTGCTTCCAAATGGTTCAGTGTAACAGGTGATTGAAATTTAAACCGACGTTTGAGCGCCCATGCTTTGAACACGAAGGAACGAACCAATCTTTGGACTCTCTATGTACACGTGAAAAGGCCGGATTCTCTTAGTTCATGAAGCCGGTGAATCGAGCACATATTCTGCCTCCTCTTCCGACTAATCGACGCTGTCCCACAATTTTTCTCCGGTGACACATAAGGTTGGGAATCTTACTATAGCAAATTTATTGTCATAACTATTTCGGTTAGTTTCATAATGGATTTGAAAGCTTGAAACTCTTCGGATTTCGCTAATAATTTTTACACAGAGCAGCTATTGGATTTAGACCCTTTTAAAATCAACTCTTCCTATACAATACATTTTGTCCCTGTATTTCCTTTGCAGTGTTGACCCTGTTAGGGAGAGCTCGGACCCAGATCAACCCCCATAATCGATTTACCCCTCACACAGAAAAAGGTAGATATTACATGGAACCCTCTCAAATCAATGCTAGGTCGTAGTACTCTCAAATTGTGTATCACTTGTTTCAATATGGGCCCTTTAAGTTTACACAGTGGGTCGTTTTTTTTTTAATGCGCCATCATGTTTAAATGTTGCCAACATTTGTCCGTCGAGTAATAAGGATTTCCCAAAATTTACGTTTGTACCATTTTGACCATTGAGATTGGGAGTTACCGGGTAAAATGGCTACAATGGTAAAGACAAAAGGTCAATTCCATTTGTACAGGGCTAACATCAGAAGTTGCTCATATTTTGGACAAAAAATGAAAGAAATTGTTCACCTAGCTAATGTGTCAAAATAATGGATAGTTTGTAGCAGATATACAATGCATAGTTACCAGTGTAGGCGACAAAATAGGTGCATAGGGACAAAAAAATAATCCAATTGGGGTTGACCTTGCTTTGATCCTTATCTCCGTAAGTAAACCTTTGAGCATAATCTAAAACTATACCTTTCAGATCTCTTACCTCAGGCAATAATTTGCAAGTATTTAAAATATAATCGATTAACTTTTAATGTTGAACCCGTACAAAATTGAGATTGGCCTATTTTACCATTTTTGTCATGGTTACCCTATAATCCCTAAAACCCTAACAACCAAGGGTTCGGTAGGTGATACAACATACATTTTGGATTCGTATTGATTAAAAGCAAAATTTGCATTCAAAAATGCTAACAAAGTGTGAGACAAACTTTTCGGTAAATATTTTCTAATGTTGGTTTCCTTAGGCATTAATGTTCAAGTTATAGGGTATTATCAAACAAAATTTTAGAGAGTTTGAAAGTAAAACTACGAGCAATAGTTATAGTGAAAAAGTCCGTTGTGATGTTGGTTTTTACCAACCCCCGTACAAAATGGTGATCCAAAAGTATCCACCCCTTGTAACCTTTTTAAACCCATGGTCCAAGTAACCTGATATTATTAGGGATAATCCTTAAAGTAAAAAGAAAATTTTACCTTGAAAGCTAACCCAAAACGATCAGGCTACGGCTTTGCTAGAATAGGGGACGAGGGCACGGAGAAGTCTGCTTGGTTGTACTTACGAAACATGCAGAATGTTGCGCTGGCTTTCCGTAGGGACGTAACGCGTAACACGACCTCTAGCTAAAGGGTGTTCAGGACCTGGAGAGTTCTCCCTTGCAGTGGATGGGCAAAGATTATTTTCCCCGAATCATGGCGTAAAGGATGCTGTACAGGATTTTGGAAACAAAATGTAGGGTTTTGGAACGTTAATGTACTCTCTTCGCTCGCCGGCGGACTATTTTTTTAAGTCGCAAAAAGAGACGGTCATTTGCTCTTGCATGTTGTAATCATGTCATGCATATACATCTCATCAAAACATCGGCTTCTCCTTAGGACTCTCATCTTCTCTTTCTGTGCTTTTCCCTCTTTTCCTTGCCCTTTTTTCTCACCTTGTCTTCAAAAAATCTCTCCCCAAATTGTCCAATGGGGGGTGAGTCGCCACTTCGCCCCACCGAGTTACGCCGCTGCGGTCCGTGCTTTAATCAGAAAAGACGAAAGGCAACCGTTAGTTCCGATAGACACCATGAAGTAGTAAAATCTCCATTCCCTTGGCACAATTCAGTAGCTTTCATTCACCAATGTATTTAGAAAATATACTCCTGTATGTTTTTGGGGGTATGATTATGATACCCAGATCACTCAAGGTCTGTTCAAGTCCCCATTGTATGTACAGTACAACCCACTGAACTGGGTCCTAGGGGGATGAAGCAGATGTAATACCTCATTGTGAGAGGTCCACACGTACTTTACTAGTACAGTTGGTCATATCATAAACATTGCCTGTGACTGAGGTTGTCCTACCACCCATCTGTCTATTGTGTTCTCCATTGAGTGCTGTATGCATCATTTGTCCAGCACTATACCCAAATGGTCTCGTCTACAAGGTCACGGTTTATTCCGTACATGTTGCTATGGTAGCTAGGACACTCTCGTATGGGGTGATGGGGGTTTGATTGGGTCGAGCTCTCCCTACATGTTTCAACCCTTGCAAAAGAGTACAGGACCACATGTTATGTTATGAAGATTGATGTCCAAAAGGGTCTAAATCCAATGGCTGCTCTGTGTAAAAATCATTTAGAGAAATTCCGAAGAGTTTCAATGCTTCAATCATTATAAATCACCGGAATAGTTACGACCATAAATTTGCTACCTTTTGGAACAGAATGATGACATATAATAACCAATATTTACTGCTCATGAGGGCAATGGTACAAAAATATTTGCCGAGGTGACTGCAGACCGTGGGCCTCTATTGCCTGCCTCGAGAGCGAAGGTCGAGGGATTTAGTAGGCCCACGGTCTGCAGTCACCGAGGGAAAATATTTTTACCAATGCCAATAAGAGGCAGTAAATATTGTTTTATATAACGCATGAAAATATTGTTGTCATTTTATTGGTGGAAATTGCATCAAGTTACATAAAAATATAAAAAATAAACTGGGTTAGAAGGACCGACTCACCTATTCACCGTCTGAAATTTAGCAGTAAGTTGAGACGGGGCGATGTTAAATACTGCCGGTCCAAAAGCTCCCATCACAATCGACTATTGACCGGCCGGTCCAAAAGCTCCCATCACAATCGACTATTGACCGGTTGACCCGTTATTTGGGTGAAAAGATAAAACTATTTTATGTCCGTGATACAGTTTGCCACCATAAAATGTCAGGAATATTTTGCATGTGTTATATAACAATAAACTCTATACACTCTAAAAATTATTTTCCCGTGCTTGGGAGTAAGCGTGTTGAGTAAAAGGTTGAGTCAAGATTTACTCAGCATGGCGTACCACACAATTTCCCTTTACTCCCTCACCGAGTAAAATTGTGAAACCATTTGAGAAAGCATTTGAAATCTAACTCCACGTTGATTACAATAGTAAGTTTGACGCAGAGACAGGATCCGAACTGACACCGTGTTGATTCTGATCTTACGCAACGTTGACGAACTCAGACACACCCAATAATTGCCGCGGACATTTCAGTGGCGGTGACAAGCTGGGGTTTCGCGTAAATTCTGGTCATTCTGATATTTTACATCAACAAGTTATAATCAGAAAAAAAATGATAATTATTGCGGTGATGCAACGGATTGTCATGAATTGTGACTTGGCGAGATTCAAACGTCGTTTTAACCCGACATTCTACGGACCCTGATATCAAGCTAATGAATTCGGCAACCTTTCACCGTTGATGCATGTATCACTGCACTGTGAACGTTGTTATTCAATGGAGAGATTCGCTATGGCTCATAAAGTTATATGTTGCATTTATGCCCATTTACAATTATCTGACAAATCTATGGCCTATAGTTTTAACTGGTGCATGACATCGGTACGACAAACGGACTACACGACGTGAGGCGTGTGACCATCTCATATCATGATTTTTACACCGTGGCCTTCGAAGAAAAAGGTAACAAGAATAAGATATGTCCCTTTTAGCTTTTGTGTTATTTTTGATCTGCGAAGCAAGCTCCTACAAATCCTCATAAACTATTAGTGTGTTCGTTCGTTCGTTACGGTAACTGTCCATTAAATGAATAATTTAAGTTATGAAGCGCTAAACGTAAAGTTAATCGAAAGTCCACCACGATCATCTAGATTGGTATACGGCTGATAATGGCCAAAATTAGTAATTCCTATGCTCGGATTTGCTGTCCAAATACCATTCACTTTCACAGTGTATCATATCCATCTTTTTTCCCCGATGACATGCAAAAAAATCTATAATAATATTGCACGCTGGATTTTTGTATTTGTTATCTAACGCAACCTATATAATAATAATAAAGGTTTATTTTAATCTCAAATCGTGGGCCAAATTGCTAGAGACCCTACAACTTAATAATTACTAGACAAGACAGACATCACTTGGAGGCAGCCGCTTAAACAGCGCCATATTGCAATGCAATTCAAACACGACTACATACACGAAACACACACCGGATGGGTAGTGCAAGCTTTCATGGTTCATTTGCCCATTTCAAAGGAACCTGAGAAATTGGCATTCAGGTTTTTAATCATATCTGTTATACAAATCAAATCCCAATGAGTTTTCCAATTAACTCTGCCTGGGTCCCCACTGAGATTCGAATCGAGACCCTTTGCCCAGAGGCAAGCTTGCTAACCACTAGACCACGCCACTTCATATCGTTAGTGGTTCAAATTTCAGGGGTACCGGGTCATAGTCAAAATCACAGGGTCGCATCTTGGTGCAGCAAACAATCTAAGGGAGTTTCCCGTAAAGCTGACCCTCCGGACACACTTTTTTTCTACACACTTATGAATTCGGAAACCCTTCACGGATAAAGCACATGTTTTTCTACTTGCTAGTGTTCAGGAGGTTACGGAACTCTCCAAATAGCTATAATGCTGCGATGCCATTAACGGCCATTCTTCCGTCAGGTTTTGTGATCCAAAAACGGTAAATTTTGATTTTCAACCCAATGCTGTTTGCCAATATAAACTAATCTTCTAACTAACCAAAAATAATGTTCCCTTTCGCCTGATTGGTCATTTTGTCATGAGGGGCACAATAAAGTTCGGTCACGTGTGAACCTCACCAGAAAGGGGTTTTTTCGAATTCAACATTCAGCGGTAAAATTCTGTATTATGTAAAAAGTAATCGCATTCTCATAGTTATATCAGACTAATGGTACTTTGTCAGTACAAAACAAGGTTGGTTAATTAAAAAGTAAACAAGTAAAGATTTTTTTTTTTTTTTTTACTTGGTAATTAACACATTTATATCACTAAGTACGGTCAACGTGCGCTGAAAACATTATTTCGTACGTTTTCTACTAAATAAAAGTTAGTTAAAACGATTGTCTAGTTCTACTAGTCAGTGATTTGTAAGGAATGTTTTTTAGCAAGTTGCTTTTATTAAATTGTTCGTACGGACGGAGGCTTTACTAATTTCAAACCTGCGTACTAAACCCTATGTATGGCTTTTATATTGCGTCCAGTATAACATATATGATACGGATAAAGCGTGTCTCTAATGGTGCACTTAGCCTGTCTTCGTTTCTTTGACTATAATAATAAACCCCTATAGGATCGGAAAAACGATGTTTCTTTCTGACTATTCTTGGTTGTTTAAGTACACTCAACGAAGTTTGAAAACTCGTT
This sequence comes from Ophioderma brevispina, assembly GCA_023653785.1. Taxonomy (NCBI): domain Eukaryota; kingdom Metazoa; phylum Echinodermata; class Ophiuroidea; order Amphilepidida; family Ophiodermatidae; genus Ophioderma; species Ophioderma brevispina. Next base: position 11,564 of record JAMKCH010016772.1, on the reverse strand, counting down.
TGTTTGGCCGAACGAATCAATTGTACAAATGTGATGTACGATGCAGACACAGTTGGTCCATATCCAGGCTATCCAAAGGGGACACAGCACGTAGCGTAGAAATAGTCTTATTAGATGCAAATAAGAAATCACACATACAGGGTGTCCCCCAAAAAGTGCGCAAACAGATAAACTCCGATTTCTCCAAAAACTGCTGACGCGCGCTGTAATTGCCATTTTCATGGAGGATATTAATTAGCCCTCTCTTTTTTAATTGTGCAAATGCCATGACAATCCGCCCACGCAAGCGAGAGATATGACGGATTATAAAGGCCATCTGGTTTTTTCCAACCCATTCCAAGTGATTTTAGACAGTTTAACAGCGTTTGTCCGTTCCGCTGTCGGGTGAGCGATTTCCAACACATTCATGTAATCAACCATTGTATTCACGCATACCATTAAATATTAAGACTGAGGAAGATGGCAATAAGCATTATAAAAAATAACACGCAATTATTGAGCAATCTGAGGAAGATGGCAAGTATCATAAAAAAATAACACGCAATGATTGAGCCCACATTTGCATTCTAATCACTAACGATCATCATAACTTGCAATGTCGGATTTTGTTATCATCTAACTGTGCATAATAGCATTTTTTGGCAAATCTATAAACTGTAAACTGCACATATGTTGAATATCATAGTCACATTTCTTTTTTACAAGAAAAGAAATTAAAAAATAGATTAAGACATTACAGTCCTTTCTCGGCATGGCCTGTTTGCCTGCTATCTTTTAACCAAACCCAAAGTGAATGACAAAACAGGTACCAGTGCGTTTTTCTTGACGTTTCTTGTTTTCTAAATGTTTTTTTTAAAAATGTTTCAGTTTTTTAATTTTTCACTTTTTCATTGAACTAAGCTTAGAGGATCACACCTGTCCATTTACAAAGTAATTAATTTTGCTATATACTTTAACAAACGACTTGAATCTAAAAATTCATAGCTCTATTGCTCCTCCTCAAAATCTGTTCAATTTTACTTGCCCTACCCTGACAATGAAAATTTCGACAGGTAAGCCTTTAGAATGAGTATTGTCGGGCTTCAGCTTAAAATTATTATTGTTAGATAGTATGTAAGATATTTTGGTGTCAGATACATCTACACGCACTGTATTATTTAGTAGAATAGCACCTTCGCTTCTGAAGTTATCAATTGAGTCCAATGCATACGATCACAGTGGCACACGATTGAGACACGAATCTATCTTGATGTACCTACAATCAATAACTTGTAAATTCATTGGAATGGATTAAAAACGGGTAGTCTTTAATCGTTTATATCTCTGGTTTGCATGGGCAATTGTCATGGGATTTGCACAATTTATAGAAAAGAGTATAATTAATAACCCTCCTGAAATTAAAACCACAGCTCAGCATTTTGAGAAATCGAGTTTGTTCTGCTTGCACCACCTTTTTGGGACCCCTTTACTGTACACCCGAATTACAAACTATTATTATGTGTGCCTAAACTGTTCTAAGCATGTTCATGGAGCACAAACTCAGGGGGGGGGGGCAGTGATCAGACTCCACGTAAAAAGAGTGTTTTTTTCTTATGATACAGGGCACGTTGGCGTACGTAACGTGCAAAGGGTCTAAAAACACCCAAATCAAGAAAAAGGTTTTATTTCTAAATGATGACTTACGCAATTTATGGTCCATATTCGTTCAGATAAAAAAAAATTTAAAAAGTCTGTTCGGGAATCTGCACGTTGCCCTTCAAACCTGGCCTTTCAAATCCCTGAATTTCCAAAATTAAATAAATCATTACACCTGAGTGTTTTAGTGCTGGCCTATCTTGGTTTGAGAAATGACATTCACTTTTGTGATTGCCTGATCGGCGCTACCAATATTTCTATACATTTTCACATGAAACGACAATTTTAGCATTAAAACCTCATTTTTCGATTTCTTAAATTAACATTGGGACTTAATTTGGGTGCATAATTCCGGATTCGGCAATTTTCAGCGCGTGGCATGGAAAATGCCGATATGGAAAATGCCGATTTATCTGTAGCTGCAATGGCGAAATCAGCGAAAATAGAACGTTTTTCTCCACTGTCCTATATACCCCCTAAAAATGTCTTGAAAACTAAATACCTTCAAGTTTTCTGCGACTCCATCCCATGCCGTTTTATATACGCGAACTCTCCTGACACTTCACATAATTTAATGATAGTTCAAATAAACCTTACTCATGAACTACATGTATTTTTACTTTTCAAGACCGCGATCATAAAACCTTATCTAATCCATTTTAAAATTAACGATTGTTTACAAATATGAGAAAATGTTTCGGAAAGCACATTGCTATTGGGTCGTCGCTTCGACACGAAGGGGGATACCCCCTCCCCCGCCACTATCGACCCGTAATTCAAATAGGCCGTGTGAAAGGAGATATGGTCCGGCAGGAGTCCTATTCCGGCCTCATGCACAACGGAATAAAGCGTGAAACTAATGTTGAGTGAAGAGTCAACTGAATCGATTGCCCTATTGTTCACCATTGTTCCGGACTAGTGAGCCCGCGGAGCACAATATCTCCTGCCACACCGGCCATGTTGGTGGACATAGATAGACGCATTCCAGTATACAATACATTCACCTGTCAATGATCCCTGTGCAACTTCGCTAAACATGGATCGATGTGATACTAATGTATTGTAGTCCGGAATGTATCATCTTGTCGACCAACATATCTGGTGGCTGACGCCATATTAATACGGTCATATGAATTCTCTGTGACACTTTACCTAATTATGATTAAATCACACAACATGGTAACCATCAATATGTTATATCATACCTATATTTTGATATAGTGAACCACTTACAATTTCAAATTGTTTATCAAATTCGCAGAACAACGTGTGTTTTGGGAAATGAACATTGCAAGGACACCCGTACCACATTGCCCCCCCCCCCTTTGTAGCTCATGGTCACTTCTCGTCCATGTCTTCGCCTTTTCTCGACTTAGTCCAGGAAAATTGAGGTTTGACCTGGAACAAATTGCTATCAAAGGTTTTTTGCACATGCTTTGCTTAAGGCACCTAAAATAATATACTAAAATGGCAGAGAGAATCCGAGTTGCATAAATATGCCTAATTTGCATAAATTCAAATGGCTGCCATTTTTGATAGATTTTGTTAATATCTCGAGTTCTGAGACTCTAGCATAATAATTTTGTGACTATACCCATGTTTTCAAGGTCCTGTGGAACACAATTATAACAGTACTAATAGCATAGATGTTTGTTCAGGCTTATTTGCCTAAATCCCAATGGCCGCCATTTTGATAGCTGTTGTCCCATCTCGAAATCTGAGTCACAAAGGAGTTCACGAGTGTGTCTATACACATAATTTTGAATCAATTATGCAATGTGAATTGCATAATGTTATTGATGATACACCTTCTCTGTAATTACATAAATCACAAGGACAAGGAAAGCAAGCCAAGTTACTAATTGTGACAATAGATACTCCTACTATGGTGGCAATTTTAACTTGCCATATTATGGCACCAATATTAGTAAGAATAAACCAAACAACTAAACAATAATTGTCGCTTTCATATACCATTCTTAACCATGAGAATCATCTCCTGCTTCATGGAGCAGTTCCAGCCATGAAGAATTGACACAATGTGCTACCATTAATTTTAAAGGTGGATGACCCTATTTAAGTATATAAAGTTTCCATCTGATAGAATGGGGTGGGGTCCCCCAAACCCCATGTACAGTTCGCTCAAATTTCAACCGCATTTTGATGTGAGAGATGAATGTGATTTTTGTAATCCCATAGACTACTGTGTAAAATCAATATTCTCTCATAGCGCATCCAAACCAAATATCCATAGCCCTAAGATTTCACAGCGAAATGAGAAAAATAGTAGCTTTCTACTTTCTATACCAAATTTTTACCACTTCCGATAAATCAGGGGTTCTGGGACAGGCTTGAGCATCGACCATGGCCCATTACTAACCATGTGGTGGGGGGGGTCCATAGACTACGCCCCTTTGACTTGGTTTTTGTGCATCACTGTACATCCGTGATACCAACATATGTACCAAAATTCACGCATCTTTGCGTCTATGATTCATAATGCGCTGCGTCCTTCAAAATTTTTTGGTGAATCAGTTTAGGTGTAGGAAAATATTAATTTTGGCCTCAAATAAGAACGAAAACCTAACTGAAGCATAACTACTGCATAAAATGCAGTTTTACAACGTGAAACCTTTTGTTTTTTAGAGCAAAAGTATTGTGTACCAATTTATAGTAAATATAGGAGGCTCACTGATCCCGTCAACTTTGGCCCGCCGGCTTATCCTTCCCCGGGTCAAGGTGGGTGGTCCGATTTTTTTTTCAATCAAATGTGCCCAAAGATACCAATAATACCTAAATCATTTGCGACACATCACACACTTTTTTCACCAGAGAAAAGCTGAGGGAGTGCAACATATCCCCAATTCTTACCATAGTCTTTTTACATAAAATCTGCAACTATGTTATTAATTTTCAAATTTAAAAAGGACAAAAGAGTTTGCAGACATTGCCTTAAAATCTGTGGCCATATGGTTGAGTTCCTTACGTGTACCGTTTAAGCAAACAAACGTTTTAACGTTCTTAAGCTTGGTACTATCTCTGTTCCCTTTTTCACCCCTACCTAGTCCTTTTTAACAATGTGGGGGTGTTCACGGTGATAGGGGTATTGTTTAGGGATAATCACATAAGTGGAAAACAGTAGAGATACAGGTCCTCAGCAGCAATCTTAAGGTGTTAACAATCAGGTACATATTGAGATAGGCACATTTTGCATCCTCTTTCCAACCTATATCCACTTTAACAAAATCACATCTGGTGGTTAATATATGTGGGCGTCTTGTTTCCTCTACAGCATGAAGAAAACACTTTTGAAATGTTTCAACAATTGACAAAAAATTTTCACTTTTATATCATTTTTGGGAAATTTGACGTCTCATTTGACCATTTTAAGTTTGTAAGCAGCAATAATTGTTTTCAATAACTTGGCATTTTGCTAAATAGAAGTTGCCCTTTTCCGTCAAAATTCTTTTCGAATTAGTCTTCGCAGGTATAGTTAAGTTGATATTGACCAAATGAAAATTAATCTTCTTGAAAAACACTTATCTATGTGCATTAACCTCATAATAAGATCTATCTACTCTCCTGGTCTACCCCTCCTACCTCATGCTTTCATCAAACCTTTCCAAAAAATGGACAATAGTAGCAGTCGACACCCTCGAAGGGATAACTGGATGGAATGGCCTTAATCCCCAAAAACACCAAGCTAATAAAATTTTGTGGGTATCAGTTGTTCAAACCAGATAAACGGAACAACCTTTGGCATGGACGGCACTGCATACTAAGACGTGTCTTACTACATATGAAAAATCTTTGCCTGAATCTTATGACAGTAAAGGAAACTTAATATTCCGAGCTGTTAATAACATATTTCAGTATTCCTTTACTTTTTGCAAATGTAAGCCATTGACTACCAAGATTTTTTGTCTTTGAATGTGTCATTTTTTATGTGTGACATCTTAAGATGTTCTCTTTGTATTTTGAAATTGATCAAGACGTGTGTGAATCCACAATATTTAAATAGATATATTTCATCAGTTTGGAGTCCGGTCTTTAATAGACTAATAATCATTCTTGATAACATAAGCATGGACCCAAAACAAATTTCAACTAACTAATTTCAAGAAAGTCCAACAAAATGGCAGCCATATTGGATTTGGCAAATAAGGCCTACACCACTCATCTCACATTGTTATTGATGTGCTTATTGTAGTTCGAGACCCCAAAACAGGTAAAGACACCAACATTACATCCCCATGACCCTCTATCATGAGGTATTGCAAATCCTTTGAAATGGCGGCCATTTTGAATTTATGCACGTTAGACATATTTCTTCTGCAACCGGATTTTCTCGAACTTTAGTATGTCATTGTGGATACTTCACGACAATGCCATTGTGAAGAAAACCTTTGATACAATTGTTTCTAGGTTACACCAAAAAAATTCATATTTCCTGCCTAACTAGTATGCCAGTCCTGATGATAATTGGTTTGATACGGATACGCCCCTGCCCTCAAAATGGCATTTCCCGTTAATACCATTCCTCATATATTTCCAGTGGCTGACAAACTAACTTTCTCCATATATTTTCGGATGTACACCAAGCCTCAGAACGCCTGTTTATAGTTTAGTAGGCCTATAGTCTGTGTGCGCAACTCACTGAGTCGTAATCTTATATACGTTTAAAAGAAGGTTTTCTGGGTTTTAATTATAAAGGGGTAATAATTGCATAATTTACTTGCAGGATATCGGAGAAAGACAATACTTGTTATAAGTAGCTAATTGCCCGATGTGGATACTTGTTTAGGGGTGTAAATGTCAGTCAAGTACTTGTTTAGGGTAGCTAATTGTGCTACTGATACGTGTTTAGGGGTGAAAATTCAAGCTTTTAAAATACTATTTAAGGGCGGTGTTTTTTGAGAATGCTTGGACACGAATGATACCCCTTGTCAATGGCAAGTGCCCCCCCCCCCCCCGGGACAAAATCCTCTTGATCTTACACCAGTATACAATGGGCTATGTATTCAACAGTGTGTATTCCCTGTGCCTGGATCCCCAGACTGAGTGTGCCGGTCATGGGGGGGAGGTTAATACGGAGGCCCATGCACGACGGGTTCATCTCAGATCCAAAGCACAATGCCAATGACAGGAACCTGATCCGGCCAAATTGGATAAGACATTCTAAGTTAATAACATCAAGCTTTCATTTGTGTGAGCTTATTACCCCTAACATGCCTAAAAAATCACCTGATTTGTATCACTTTGGAGAGCCCCAACACCCGTGGCAGTACAGTGCAGAAGTACATGTACAATGTGCTTGTCACGTGACTGCACCATGATCCTGCTGCAAAGGGGGGGGGGGGATCGGTGGGAACACAAAAGTTCGTAAAAAAAACAGTTAGTTAGAAACCGATTGGTTGAGCAGGCTGAAGGTTGTACAAACAAATAATGCTTTACTAATTTAGACACATTTGTAAAACTGCAGATCAAGTTAGCAGGAACTGCTCAACTATGTTTTATTCGTTATTTTCGAGGCTGCGCTTTTACAAAAGGTGTAGAGCGAGTTAAAATCCTTAAAAACTGCTAGCAGATTCTCACTGATTTGCCGTACTAAATTTTTGTTAGTAAAGCATGCAAAGATCAATGTTTGTTTTCAGTGTGTGTAACATTGGTGGTTACGCGTGGGGACAATCTCCATTAAGGCTGACTCAGAGATACGGCGGTCCGGTAGGAAATTTTTTCCCACGGTGTGGTCTGGTCACAGACTACGAAACGCATTATCTAAATTATACTGCGCGAGAGTTAACTTATCAGTCCTCATGTGTGCATGTGTGCAAATGAACTAAATCTCAAATACTCCCAAACTAAGGGGTTCTATGGAAGTTTTTGCATCAGAGGTCCGTTAATATGTTTTGTTTTGAAAATGTAATCGTAATGGTGTCTGAACCTATAGAACAAGGCTAGCGAGAAAATTGAACGTTTTTGGTTGGGTACTTCGTTGCTCGCAGACACGCAAAGTGAAACACGCAATCGCTACGGGCCGCATCCCTTTTCCCACAATGTCTTCGGTATTATTCCAGTCTTGAGAATTTTCAAACGCTGGTTTACGCCAACGTTTTTTTCCAATTTTAGAAACAGTATATACGTACTTACCGGCCGCCGTAACTCAGAAATTTCCCTATGAGGGCGCACTCGATTTTCACCAAATCACTGTTTTTTTTTGCATATAGATAATGCATGTCATATACTATCACTGTGTGACTAACTATAAGCTTAAATCGAAGTACTTCAAAATTACAAAAAAACAAAAAAACTTTGGTTATAAAATTCCGAATTCCGGAATTTTTCGTTATACCCGGTCTATGGCACTATTAGACTGTACATTAATGTTTACTGCTGAACGAAAATCCGATTCAACTGTTACTTTGGAATTAAGCGTTTTAGGTGACTATCTTAGTTATATATGGACTATTTTAATTACTACACAAAAAATATTATATGGCAAAATTATGAGTCCGCCTAAACGATAACACAAAATTGTTAACCGTTGTTATTGCCCCAGAATATTTAAAAGTGTAATAAAATTTCCATATTCTCTACAATCTCAAAACTTTTTCACATCATCATCAGTACTACCTTCAAAAGAGCAATGCTACTCTTAGTAATGCAGATTTCATGTGTTCAAATAGTGCAAGTCTGTTGAATTTGGCAACTTCACCCCAACTTTCAAAAGGCAAACATGAAATCGATTTAAACCTGTCCTTTATTAAAATTTAAACGTTGTTCTTCTTGTTTATACCGATCATAATTCATATTTTAACTATTACTAAAAGTTAACACTGCTACCTTTTTCAATACAATATCAAATGTATGCCCTTCAAATACAGAATGCCAAGTAAATTAAAATTCTTTGTTAATTTCCTATAAATTTGTAATTTCCTATAAATTTCTATTTTTTAATTTTTTCCAATATAATTCTAAAATTACAGTCCATTAAAGTATTTACGCAATATTTAAACAAAAATAGTTATTCAATATAAAACTAAGAAGCAAAATGGTGTGATACTCTCACTTTTTTGCCCCCAAATATTAAACACGTTTTAATTTAATATTCCAATGAGGGTGTTTGAGTTGAACATATTGTTTAAAAAATAATCATTGCCGGAAATTGGAAGGATGGGTTAAACTGACAGTGTAAAGAAAATTGCAATACTATTACTTGTTTTATCAAAAGGTTAACTTTTTGGAAGAATGTGCCCCTATACACGACACTTGGGGGGGGGGGGTCAAAATGGTAAGAGCAGATTTTAGTGGGGAGAGTTAGCACACTCGTTTACCAATAGGTGAGGAAAGGAAATGTAGTGTCATTATTAAAGTGGTATTTACCTTTCACCTCACGTTTGGCAGCCGATCAATAAATATAAAGCACCGCGCCTTGTTATGCCCAAGGATACCCCCGCCGAAGTACTTGGTTACGACCTACATGCATAAGATTCAAATATGCAAGATAATCTACCATTTTCAAAAGTAATAAATCTATATAAGTGACCGTGAGAATTCCAAAACTTTTGGACACAGTCCACATTTTTTTACAAATTTCTCCCATTATGGTCCATTCTCTATACTGTCAAATTCACCCTTATCAATGACAATATCTCTAAATACGCCTTTTTGAAAAAAAAATGGTACCCAGGTTTCTTTTATCAAAAACAACATTCCGCTGCATTTCAACAAGATTTGGACACAACGCTGTAGCCAATGATCCACAATTATTTTAAATCAAAGTGCCGGTGGACGTGTAAAGAACTGAGTGTCCCCCATGAGAGAGTGTCCTAGCTAACATAGCAACATGTACGGAATAAACCGTGACCTTGTAGACGAGGCCATTGGGTACAGTGCTGAAACAAATGAATGCATACAGCCACTCAATGGAGAACACAATAGACAGATGGGTGGTAGAATAAGTCACACGGACACTGTTATATGACACCGGTAAGACTTCCAAAACTTTTGGACACAGTCTACTGTTCGGGAGAGGAGGCATTTTGCATCAACAGAATCAATAACATCTAAAGAGGCCATACAGTGGCGTAACCAGCGGGGCACATATAGAAAGACATTTACATTTTTGACACTTACAGGATTAAAATTCACAAGCGATTAATCTGGGAATAAATGTCTAATTACGAAACTAATTACGATTTTTAACTAACATAGCACACTCTCTTCAATTCAAACCTTCTACCTCTCTAACAAGAAGATAGTCTCAGGGTTGCTTGGATTGATGTACTATAACCTACCTCAGGAGGAGAATACTCATTAACCAAATTATCCATATCATTCTTTTGCCGCCATTCCAGATCCTATAAGAAAATACATTAAGTAAAAAACAAATATCAATGATAGATAAATACACACTATCATTATACTACACGAACCACGACGGAAAATTGGTGATTTTAATAATTCGGATTTCTGTATGTTGGAGTATATCTTTTTCCGAGCGTCCACGACAATGATTTGGCAGATTTGTCAGAGACTCGTTCACACATAGCACATTAGTTTGTCCTTACTGTTTCGATGATTTAATGCATGAGTGCACATTTAGTAATCGTCCCATCATTGTTCACTCCAGTTAAAATTACAAATTTCGCCTGTTCCAGTTACTATGTCAAGAACTCGCCGGGGCGGGGCCGGCAGTACTGCCCATATCTCAAATCTAACTATTAGAGTTAAAATAGCCACAGAAATAATATTTAGTAATCTGAGGAATTAAAGCAATATGAGCACATTTTTTAAGGGGGGGCGCCCCAATTTTTCAAAAATTTGGAGATTTTTACACGGTTGCATTGGTAACTGGCTAGTAAACTATACCTGTGATGGTTAAGCTCGAAAATGTCTATGTGTCACAAACGGAGGAATTTTGTACTAGAATAAGTATTATCGGGATCCCCGATAATAATTCAACGGCTGCTGGAAACGGCCTTCAAATGTAAAATGTCGGGAAATAGCGGCATGTAGTGTCTACGCATCAATTAGTTTTTTATAGAACTGCGGGCAAGTCAAGTTATATAGAGGTTATTTTCTCGAGGTGGCACTATTTCATCATGGACGGACATAACGTTAGCATTTCCAGCTTCTGCCGTTAAGTCAATCTGGGATCCCAATTCTAATTACAAAATCGCTTATTTTGTGATAAATACGCATTTTTTAGCTTTCTCGTCGCAGGTATAGTTTCCTAGACAATTACCAAACGTAACTGTGCAAAAATATCAAATTTGAAAATTGGGGCGCTCTTCAAAAAATGTGCCAATATTGCTTTAACATATCACGACACTGTGAATATTTTTGAAGCTTTTAGATACGTTAGCCTTTTCACGTTTTAATGCACACATAATCCATTAATTTACAGAGCAAACTTGACGAATTGAATATGGCAGTGTCCATTTTTTACAGACGTAATCCGTTAATTTAAAAACCAACGAAAAAAGGAAATGTTTTGAGTACTACGTGCCTTGTTTTACAATGTATCATTTATCTTTTACGTTAGCTGTTCCTTAATGTTTAATCAAATTTTATACATGTAGACCTACCCAACTGGGAATCGAACCCGTGACACTCTGCTTATGAAACCGTATACTCACCTCAGTACTAGGCTATTTATAGGGAATATAGTGAATAAATTTATATAGGCCTGCATTTATTTTCTTTCAAATTAATATATTGCGAATTAAAATGAACAAAATTCATACAAAAAATATGAATAGCGACACCGAAGCTTGAAAGGGGCAGTATTCTTATTGTCTTTCGTTCCCTGCACCTACTAATAATCAAACGAGCTTGAATTTTATTGAAAAATTGTCGGTATTTTGGTTCATTAGACGCAGTTACTGCCATTAAAACCCGACAAAATTGCCCGTTAATTGAATAAA
>JAMKCH010016771.1:0-23614 GCA_023653785.1 Ophioderma brevispina | reverse complement strand
TGCATGGCCAAAAGGTATTGATTTTGTTTCCCCTAGCTTGATAGAATGGGTCGAATGATTCTTTAATGGAACAGCTATGTGGATGCCATGTTAAGCGATGCTAAGACAATTAGAACCTTTTACAAACGTACCTCATTCCTCCGAGATGCTGACAGCCGGCCTCACATTATGAAGAACTACTTACAAGGTAGCTATAGTAGGTTTTCATCTTCATTATTTGTAGTAAATGGCAAGAATCCAATGAAGGCCCATGACATGTTGCAAATGAACTCCAGGTGCACAAACGACACACCACACACCCTTGCAATCACAACCACGCTACATAATTTACATTATGTCCCGCGAACGAAGTTCGGGAGGGCTATAAAATGGGCCCGTCCCGTATGTCCGTATGTCTGTCCGTATGGTAATGTTGTATGTATGTCCGTGATCACAATGTTAACCCTTGAACATTTAGGCATATTTTTTTTTCTGGATGAGGCGTCGAGTAGCCTACCTTGGGTATATGTATGTGGGGAAACCCCCCTACTAACCATGTAATCATACCCCAGGGTCCTCCCCTGGGTCTGTCATGGTGGTGGGGGGAAAGTTCAAGGGAAAAAGGTCCCCATTACCAGAAATGTCAACATTTGTGAAACCATAATTGTTGGACTATTTCATCTGGAGTTCCATGAGGGCTACGATTAATGTACTTGGTGAAAGAAGCGGGTTGATGAGTTCTCGACCTTATTAGATTTTGGGTTGTAAATTGCTATTTTAAATATCTAATTTGGCATAATTTATGAAAATTTTGCCCGCAAGGCTTGTGTACAATTTCTGGAGTCGAATTGGCTGAGAGTTCTCGACTGATTAGATTTTGTGCGATTTCGGGCAAATTAAATATGCAAATGAAGCTAATTGATATGCAGAATAACAACTTCAGTGATAGGTGGAGGGGGGAAAGTATACCACAATGTATTAACATATGTAATACCCATTGTTTCATTGAAAAAAGGTATTCTTTTTAGTTTTGGTTGTTACACGTGTCAGTCCTTTTGGGGGGGGTTGCCATCCTGTTTACATTTCTTGGAAATGTGAAAATATGTTGTTTGGCCCCTTTCCCTAGAACCTGTTTGGGTTCCACAAATTTTAAAATTTGGTCACATGATTTTTTTCAAAATAGTGTTGCCAAATTAATAAATTTATCATATTTTTTACTAAATTTAGTGAATTTTCCAGGGATTTTTAAACATGAATGAATTTTAAATTTCCTTTGAGTCATTTCACCAAAAGGTAACCATTTTTTCGACCTAGTGGTGGCCCAAATTAAGAGTGGACCTGTGCTATTTTAGTCATCACTTAGTGATCGTGATATTCAGCGGAGACATATTTTACGCATCGCGTAAATACTAGTTCGCCTTGTTACTATTCTTACATTGTATATCAACAATTTTGTTGTGAACACACCATTAAATTCGATTCATTTCAAATTTATTCATCTTCAACAGTTCACATTCAATCAATATATCAAATAACTGATTGAAAAAATAAGCGGGCAAATGTTTAATCAATGCACAATAGTTAAAGCACTTGAAAGAGTACATTCCAACTAGACCTGTGTCCGAACACAGACCTTGTCTTGATAATGCCTCTTTAAACGGCCCACACCACCTTTGAACCCAATATGGTGGTGTGGACACCCGTAAGGCCTTGGGGTCAGTATTACTTGTGACCAAGTCCGATGATTAAACAAATAGATTTGTTGCACTAGAGGAATTATATATTTTCAACGAACCCCTTTGATTGCCGCCATGTGTTACCTTTTGACCCAATTTGTGTGCACCCCATGTGGGCCTCTCTCCATGTGGGCCTTGGGTCATTGGTTATTCTGACCAATCTGATGGATTATAGCAATTGATTGTGGCACTAGAAGGAGTTTATAGATTTTCAACAAAGAATGCCCGCTTTAAAATCGGCCCACGCGACCTTTGACTAAAATCTGTGAACACCCTATATGGGCCTTGTGTCAGTGGTTCTTCTGACTAGATTAGTGATATAGCATTATTTGTGGCAGGAAGGATTCATATATTTTCAAAGAATGCTGCGTTATATCAGCCCACAGCGACCTTTGACTAAAATCTGTGAACACCCCATAAGGGCTTGGGGTCGTGTTCTTCTGACTATTTTTGCGCAATCCAACAGCATTTGGCACTTATGTTTTCAAGCACCATTGGAAAGAAGATAATATCGGCCTAATATAGGACCATAGCCGTGAACGGCTTAAGGTGAAATTTTGGATGTGGTTGTACGAGAATTCAAGCAAACATAATTGTGTTGAAGAATAGCACAGCAGACTATTAGATCAAGATTAAGAGTCAGTATTAGAAATATTAGGAATGCAATGAAATATTAGCATTCTGTATATTAAAATGTAGGTTCCTTGAAAAATTGAAGGATGAGGGTCACTACAAATGCAATCATGAAGATGAGTGACCTCTTATTTACAGTACTAAACTAAATTATGTACGTATGAATTTACTTATCTTAGCCAGAAGAATTAAAATAGGATAAAACATGTTCATGTTTCCTGCAAGAATTGTCCCGAGCAAGTAAAAATACGATTAATGGATGAGGCGAAGCCATACCCATGGATTTTCACACCCTCTATTATTTCTATTCCATTACATGTCCAGTAAAAAAAAATAACCAAAAAATAGCATATTTAATAAAAAATCACTTGTTTACGTTCTTTACAGCACCACCTTGTCTTCTCAGTGTAAAAGAATGCATGCTTTATAATGCATTAGAGCATGATCTCAACCCTATTATTAACAGAGCAATGGGCTGTAAACTAACCAATCAATGGTGATGCTTTTGCAATAATAGCGGTAATAGAATATTGGTTTTGGTAATCTTTTTTTTTTTTTTGAAAAAAAGTGAACCCTTGCACCAGCTTTTGTCTGTGATTAAGTACTAGTACTTTCAATAAGATTGCATTCTTTATTATGCTTGTTGTTAGAAAAAAGACAACCATCATTTGTAATAAAAACTTCATTCACCTTTATTTTGCAGGACTTTGAAACTTTGCCTTTCAATTATCGTACAACTCATCCGTTCTCAACATATGGGGTGCAGCACCCATGATACCGCGTTCGTGTGGCGCCCCCTAGAACAGCCCCAAAAAAGTGAGCGAACCAAGCACACCAGATGGGTGACACCAGAGGTAATGCTAATGTACATAACAATAATTGGTATCTTTCACTGTAGATAAATGTCGATGACAGGGGTGTAGCATCCAATAGGATACCAATTCAAAGTTTTCTTTTGTTATAGACCTTTCAGGAATTACAATGACATTCAAACCTTCATGTAATTTGCGGCTTTACATGTCTATTTACATTGAAGCCACTTTCAGTGATTTTGCCAGAGAGTTTTCAAAATATTTGAAATTTGCCGAAATAGCTTACATGAAGAAACAGCTGTCTCTAAGATATGATCTCCATTCAATTTACTGTTTTTAGAAAGTGTCCCATACGGACATAATGACTAAAAAATATGATTTCTTCCCTTATTAGGTTGCTCAGTCTTTGCACAGTATAGGGTTATTTAGGATACCTATAATACTTGTTACAGAAATGCAAACTCAAAGGATTTTGTTTGATTTTCTGATTTAGCAAATCACTGATAATGCCTTAAAGTCATCTTGTCCGTATGTCCCAAGTAGGTTCATCTGCAATCAGGCCTACAAAATCCCCAGACCATGGACAGCAAAAGGTCCCAGAAAAAAATTTGACAACTGCAGACAATTTTCAAAACACCCTAAATTATAAATAACAAAAGGTCAAAATACAGACCCAGATTGCATCAGAGTGTGTCAAATACTGGGCCAGCTTGTAGGACTTTGTGCTAATGTGTGGTGATGTGGACCTTGCATGCATCAGATTGACAGAAAATTTTGTGCCCAGTTCTTTTGAAGGTCCCAGGCAGACAGAAATTTTTTTTGTAGGCCTGTTTCGCAATAGCTGGCCATATTGTTGTTACATGAGAACAAATGATAATATAACTGTTAAATGTTTTCGATTTTATTAGTCGGTGGGGCATTTGAGAACCATCTCAAGCACAACTGACTTACGATTTGGCATGCAATGCATTTTTAATTAGACTTATGTCAGTGCATATCTAGGGGGTGCCGTCCCCTGTTTGCACCAAAACCATACCAAACATGCAAAATCAGCCTATTTGGGCTATTGCAGCTATTTAGCGTCCTTCAACCCGGGGTCTCACTCAAAACCAGGCAGGATACGCTGGTGCATGTCACAAAAGAGAGCTTGTTTTCTTTTGGAAACTGTCAGGGCAGTGATGCCATTTCCGCAATAAAAACCTACAGTCTGGTCAAATAGAATGATGCACATGTAATACTTGACATTAAAATTTCCTCCTTTTCCCCCCAAACAAGATTGAATCCTGAAATTCTGTTCCTGGGCACCTGGCATACCCCAACATTGATTGGTGGGAGAGGTGGAGGGATTTTGGGTTAAGAAATGCTTCAAGCTTCCTAATATAAACAAAAAGGTTAAATTTGGAAACAACTCAAACAGCCTAAGTATGCCAATTTGAAAAGAAAATGTCAAGAAGTTTGTCAATTAATTTTGTCCAAGATGTAGGTTAGCTGAAATGGAGCTCATAAAAAATTAAGGTATCAATCATCAAGCAACTGTTGGTTTAAAATGATACCTAATTAATCTCAAATCCATGCTGGTCCATCCTTAATAGAACAAAGATGTCAAAGTTTCAAATACACAAGTGTGTATACAGATATACATTTCCCAGCATAGGGCAGAAACTTGTTCTTAAAAGTTATGTTGAAATTAAATGCACATTTACTGTGTAATTCAATAACTTCAAACAAACTCATCTTACATTTTGTTTTTAAATTTTGTCAAGGTGTATCTGGTTTAGTACATCAGTATTCCGATCCAACCAGCACTTACAGCGCACCAAAGACAAGACAAGAAAACAGTCCACTCGCTGATCCTGAAACCAATGTAACCCAAGCCATAGAGGGCAGCTTTCATGAATCTGAGATCAGTAGCAATCTACTGCATAGTCCTTCTGATGACGATGCACCACTTGTTCTTCCTGTTGCCATGGTTACTGACAGTAAAAAGCAAATTTCTCCCCAAAAAGAGAAACGTTCAAAACGTGAACAGAGCGAACAGAGAACATCTGAGACCCACCAACAGGAGGTGGTCACACATGGGGATACAACAGTACATCAGAAAGAACAGACTTACCAGGAGCAACCGGTCCAAGTTCAGAAGCAGGCAGCAGAATTTGGAACTGGATTTGGTGAAAGTGAGGAGAAAAAAGCCAAACCTGCTGACACAGGTGTAGATTCCCATATTTCAAATGTCGGACAGGAAGATGATAGCATTGAATGCAACTTAGACACAACAGACAGTTCATATGACCCAAATAGTTCCAGTGAACCAATTCCACCTATTCCACCAAATCCATTCGAGGACGCTCCTGCAACAAACCCTTTCGATGAATCTGCCGGTTTGAATCCTTTTGATGAACCTGCAGCTCAGAATCCTTTCGATGAACCTGCAGGTCCAACTCCTTTTGAAGAACAAGTTGATACCAGTGCTACAGGTGGATTTGGGATTACAGTTGAGGACCCATCTGATACTATGGGTAGAGCAGGTGATGATTTGGAACAGAATGATGTTGATAGGAACAATGAGTCAGAACTTGAAGAACAAAACATTCCATTTGTAATTGGTAGAGATGGAGCCCCTCCTGTTCCTTCATTGGTAACTGCAGGAGACAAACCACATGAGGATCAGAGGAGGTAATTTCCAAAAGGATAAGTTTATAACATATTGTAAATTTTTTTGAAAAATGTTATAATAGTAACCAGTTTTTATATAGCGCTTAATCTCAGTAAACAGGCTCGAAGCGTGGTTGACAATTATTATTCCACTGCCTTCAAGAAATCGTCACAATCATTTCGCTTCATTAAGGTGGCTGCTCGAAGACATGCCTTACAAGCGCACAAGCCTATCAGCAGTTAGATTGTAATATTCCCCATAGCAGCTCCCCAGATTTTTGCTTGGGTGAATGAAGCAATTGACATTAAGTATCTTGCCCAGGGACACAAACATGTTGACCACAGTGGGGCTCGAACTCACGATTTTAACTGTCTAATGATCACAAGTCCTGGACTTTCCACTAGACCACACATGCTCTCTAAAGACAACTTCTAAATGTAAGACCTTTAATATGGATGTCATACTTTGGCCCCAATTTGAAATTATCCTTGTTTGGTGTTCTGTAAAGCAAGGAAGTAATTTTCAACTTGAGATAAAAGTGTACTTATATAAAGGAATAAAGCACGGAAGGTTATTCTGTTTATAATCACATTTCTAACCATTGTTCAATTTCCACTTTTTCAAGATTGTATGTGTTGACTTTCAGGCTAGAAGAAAACTACGGTCAGGATGACTTTTCTGATAGTTTCCAAGGCAACAGTCTGGGAGCCAGAAGCGGTTGGTCGTCGTCATTTGAACAGCAAGCTAACACTCCTACAGTCCCTGAGGCAGCATTGCCTGGAGCAAGTCCTACAAGTAGAACTGCACTAGGTGAGCGTCAGCTACAGCCACAAAGTCAAAATTCACCTCTTTAATTCTTGGCCATCACAACAGCATGTTTTGGAGATCATGAGAGGTCATATCACTTAATTTTATTGATAAGATCCATTCACAAAAAGTGTAATTTATTCTGAAATTTGGATAACATCATTGGGTGGTAAGAGAGAGAGTGTATGTTTGTCTCAAGAAAGGGTGTTGGTTGGTTCCGTCATCATCTTCTTAGCGTATCCACAAGTCATTGGTAATGGCTTGTGGTGGTGTCAGGATTATTCAACTGAGTAAGCTGATCCGGGGCCACGTCTATCCATGATACGGACGCTCCTAACATGGCCCGCTTTTTTTTTCAGACTGGGGCGGATTGGGAACAGTCAGGGGTTTACACCCTACTCTTATCGACACTGACTGTGATGTACATGTACAGTTGTGACTCTCTGTACATGGGACCAAAGGCTTAATGTCCCCTCCGAAGGACGGGATGCTTTCAGGATTCATTTTCCCAATTCCAAGTGAACCATGGAGGAGAGCGGTATTCTCTATTTAATCAAAAGCTCTATACAGATTAAATCTAGAATTGAGCACCCAAATAAATCCCAGCAAGTGACCCCACAGGGATTCTAACCCGGGATTTTTTTCCTTCATGATAGGGCAAATAACAGACTTTTTTGAAGGGAAATTACAAATTTAAAAAAAAATATTTGGACTGTTGCCTAGGAAAACTCAAGGAAGAGACTATAAGATTTTTTTTTTTTTCCTTAATGGTTCTGGAACATTTGGGACAGTCGGAGGTTAATCCCCTACTCTTTGATACTGATTGTGGTTTCCATGTACAGGTATTTATCTCTGTACATGGGACTGACAGCTTTATGTCCTCTCCAAAGGATGAGGTGCTTTCATGGTTCATTTGCCCAATTTCAAAGAAACCATGGGGAAGAGTAGAACCTTGATATTTATTCTATAGATTTTTACCATTGAAATCTAGAACATTCAAAAATCCATTAAGTCTCTGCAAGTCATTGGTCCCATCGGGATTGCAAACTCGGGACCCTTTGCTCAATAAGGAAGTAACTTAACCACTAGACTACATTCCAAACTCACTAATTGCAATTTATACCAACAATGAAAAGGTCATTTGAAGTCATCAATGGTCAAATCATTTGGACAATTTGCAGAGTCAACTGAGAAATTGATTGAATTCATACGCCTGTCAATAGCCTAGGGATATGTTTATTTTTCTTGCTGGAAGTCTTACAGAGATTAATCGATCCAGGGCTTCCTCTGCTGATCCAATGGCGGATATTTTTTTAGTATTGGCTGATCCACCGATCTGATTCGATTTGCCTCATATATTAAAGATCACAAACCCTAGTAGGAGTTGCACTGGTGGTTCAAAATTTTTAAACTTAGATGTGTGGTCCACATTTGCTACAAGTTCCGATGAGGAATTTCATAGGATAAGGTTAACTTTTTGAGCAACTCTTGTCTCCTGTTTCTACTTACAAACTGGTAAAATACCCATTGTACTTTGTCCCTTTCTTTCATTCAATGTATTGCCTGAGAATTGACAGTCTCTGACATACTTTTGCCGATCAGATTTTTTGCTGATTTTTGCCAAATCGGCCTTGATTTGATGCCCGATACAAAATTGATTAATCTCTAATGTCTCATTTCAGCAAGCTACAAGTCTCTGCTACAAGACTATGCATCACAGGGCACAACAGGGACATTACCAACCACAACCCTGGATGATTTGCTGGGACAGATGCCTAGTAGAGAAAGAGCAGAACCATTACCTACTGCACCAAAGGTATCGTATTATACGCAACAGGCTTTCGATAGTTCTCTCTCTCAGATTTTATAGTGAATTATAGATAAAACAACATAGCTGCCTTGTCATTCTTGTCGGGCAGTGATGCTTTGTTTAACACCCATGAGATGATTAGCATATTGAGGAAGAGATTTCATATTTTGCTCTTGTTTTTCCTTGAATTTCTTTTGGATATGTGGAATTGGACATGCTAGCAAGCAAGCAAGCAAGCAATCAAACAAAAGAACACACAAAGACCGCATTTCCCAGATGCTTGAAAGAAGAAATATAAGGTGAAACAACTGTTTCACGGGTAGATGGTGCCTTCAAATAGGGTTGGCTGGTCAGGTATATTGTTGTTGGTTTTTTAGCAAATTACCCTAAAAACACCAAAAGCTGTAAAAATTGCACATTTTTTTGCCTTTTTGCCTCCCAAAATGGCTAATTTAACATGCATACAGCAAATTCTAAAAAAATACTAAAAATCTCCCAAAACGCCAAATCTGAGTTGGTCAGGCCTACGTAGGACAAGGTTTTTGTCATGAAAAGGATGTTTTTGGCTTCTTTTGGCAGTTTTCAAGTGTTTAGGTTACTTTTGAACCATGTATGTGCATCGTGAAGGATGGGGATGTCTTCTTAGCACCCTGTCTATAGGCTTGTAGATGGTATTGATATTAAATTTGTCATTTTTAGGTAAAGCAACATCATTTAAAGAGGTTGCCTCACACACTAATGCTGTTTTTGCACTTTAACTGATGAAGCATTATGTGAAGATCTCATTATTAATAAAATTGCTTTGTTTACAACATCTTTTGCCATTGTTGACTTTGCAAACTTGGCCAGATATACATTTACAATTAATTAAAAAAAATCAACCTGTCAATTACACTGCATACTAATATACATCTTAATATGTGTGGTAATTCATAAGGTTCTTGGCAACAGAACTAAACAAAACTTAAGGGTTCACTAGAAAAAAAAAGGTGTAATTTACAATCCCATCAGTCCTAAAATGTAAAGATTGTAGATGGAATGGTGGCCTCAAAGGGGCATTTTCGTAATCCACAGCCTCCTCCCCCGGTTTACCTAAAAATATTGAGATTTTTATATCATCTGAACTGTTGGCCCAAGAATAGTGTGTATGCGCCTAATCTTGTGTGCAAATTCAATCTTCATACCTTTATTGGGCAAAAAAATTGGGCTAAAAAGTTTGTCTCAACCGTACCAAACTCCCATTCCACTGCGGATGTATAAAGCCGTCTCACCATAATTGCCCCCGTATGTTAGTATTAAATTGCACTGAATGAAAGTAGACTCTCATGGTGATTTGATAGAACACTTTAATTTGGACAGTAGTGTTTCTGTGATATTTGATTGATCATGTGTGGATCTAGGAACAGATGTTTCGCACAATCCTCTTGATTATTCAGTTCATACTGATATCTAAAATCAGAGGTTTATATTTTAATTTTCAGCAGTTGTGTGTAATATAACATAACATCCCACACTCATGCATGCTAACATGTGCATATACATACATACCAATGCACGTACCACCACACAGTTTCATTAAATGTTCACATTAAGACTGCTCCATTTGGTCCTATTTTGAAAACCTCCCATGAAGTCTATGCTGCTCAAAGCACGTGGTCCTTACGGAAGCTAAGAATTTGCTTAACTGAGCGACATTGACTTCAGTAGAGATCCAGTTATGACTTGGGTTTTACTGGAAATTTAGCCTACATTTTTGTTATTTTAATACTCAGTCTAAGATCTCATTTTCACCAAACATGGATTATGTCTTTGTGTCATTGACTCCTCAACATACTAGTACTTTAACACCCTGAGCACTACCCACCTGTGATACAATCTGTCTGATTGGCCCATTACAGGACACAACATGAGATAGCCTTCTGAGTAACCAATCAAAATAGTTCTTCTATAACTCTATGTAGACCACACCACCATTACAGTATCTCTGATTTGCTCATTACATGATACACGGTTCCCAAAAAATAAGCTCCCCCCCTATAATTCAAGGACATTTCGTTGCAAAACGTCACTTAGAACTGCATAATTGGAAAATTGGAAAAAGTTTTTAAGAGAGGGAACACTTGGCTCTGCCGCAAAAGTCGTTGCTTTTCAAAAAACACCTTTGGCATCAACACACACTCCTTTTTTCAAAAAATGATGTCGTCAGAAAAAGTTGCACTTTACCGTATTCAAAGGTCTAAAGTCAAGAAATTATCAATTTACTAACAACGATTTCATTTCCATATTCATTGCGGTCTGAAGTAAATAAGCTTAAAACATTGACGCTTAGGTAAACAAATAAACAAGATAAATATGCAGAAAAATAAGCTCAATTGCTTTGTCATCCGGGGTGAGACTCAATAATCAATGTTTCCTCCGTCTGCACAGATGACATCATTGTAGCGTTTACACATGTTGTTTACCAATATTCTGATGTTCTGTTGATGAATGTGGTTCCATGCTCGCTGGATAATTCCACCACGTTGAGCCAGTGTAGCTTTCTTTTATGTGTCAATCTGCTTCAAAATTTCGACTGGTGTTGCTTACAACAATTTCATTATTTGTTTGTTTGTCTGCATATTTGTCTTGCTTGTTTATTTGTTTGCCTATGTGTTCATGTTTTAAGCTGATTTACTTCAGACCGCAATGAATAGAAAGAAAGGAAATGAAATCGTTGTTGTAAATTGATAATTTCTGCACTTTAGACCTTTGAATACGGTAAAGTGCCACTTTTTCTGAGAAATCATTTTTGGAAAAAGGGAGTGCGTGTTGATGCCAAAAGTGTTTTTTTTGAAAAGCAACAACTTTTGTGGCAGAGCCAAATGTTTCTTCTATTTAAAACTTTTTAACATTTTCTAAACATCCAGTTCTAAGTGAAGTTATGCAACAAATGTCCTCAAATTTTAGGGGGGGGGGAGACTTATTTTTTGGGAACCCCTTTATTACCTTTCAAGTGACCAATCAAGAGTGCTTAGATAACAGGTAGTGCCCAGGGGGGTAATTCTGAAAAACCAAAATTAAGCTGTCAATAAGCCCTTTCAGAGTTAAACAATTGCAGCCCGAGATGTCAAAGTTCAAGTGAGAATGATATACTTCCAGTTCAGGATGAATATCAGAAAGTGCATTGAGCCAGGTCAGAGCAGATGACAAGTGTAGCAAAAAACTTGAATCTCAAAAGTAAAATGAGAGCATTAGATGCAACTATATGCCATATCAGCATTTCTGTAATTCCTGCACAGCTGTTTAAAAGTCTCATTCATTAAAAACAAACAAAAAATATCGACGGCGATACACTTTTGACAACTAATTTGGATTATGTGTACCACTGACTTTATTCGGTGTAAATTTTATGAAATTTCATTGCGGGCAAATATTTTTCTTTAAAATCTAGTTTAACATGTCTCTCTATGCAGAATAGACATTTAGAGGACGCTATAACATACAAATCATGACCTTTGTAGGCCTATATGGCAAGATTCCCGCAATGGATTTTTGCAGAGGTAATAGCTCTTGCATGTCCCTACTTATAACAGTTGTCAAAATTATTCCCGCAATGGATTTTTGCAGAGGTAATAGCTCTTGCATGTCCCTACTTATAACAGTTGTCAAAATTGTGTCGCCACCGCTTAAAATTGTTCTAACAATAAAAGAGACGATTTGCATGGGGTCAAACAGCTGTGCCTGGCACAAGCTCACAAGGTTCTTACTATCACAATGACAAAGTAGCTCTGCATCTGCAAACAATCACCTATATACCCATCAAGGGGACGCCATTCAAGTTGTACAGAGATTACCGCCCACCCGAAGTGAGTTTCTCACTGACCTCAAAATCGGACATGCGCAGTTGGAACTCCCAAAGGGCTTATTGTAATTAAAGCAATCACAAATGAATGCATTCACTTCACTGTCAGGTAGATGTGAATACACAAGCACGAGCCGCCACTTTAAGCAATGCTTAGCGATAACATTGGCCTGTTTTGGTCACAGGAGGGCAGGGTTGCATCATCAAGCAGCGGTATTTCCGATATGGACATCTCATTGGATTATGAAGTCATCCCTTTCAGTAGCTCGCCGACCTCAAAGTACGCTGACACAGTAAGTCTTAATAACGTTTGATCGGCTGATTGATCGATCAGTGGATTGATTAACAGTGTTGAGATGTCTGTGGCTGAATTCTGTTTCTTGTGTGTTATTTGTAATACATTAAAGAGACACTGGCACATTTGAAAAATTGTGCACCCTCTAGAATTTTCAAAATTGATATTTTTGCATGGTTGTAAAGCTTATATATATACATTAGCCCTCACCTGAAATTATTAAGCCCAAATCGGTGCGCTTATGGGTAAACAGAACAATTTTATAATTAATGTCGCCAGCGACATTAATTCAGCAGATGACAGGGAATTGGCGTGTAACACAAGAAAACACATGCTAGAGTTGATTCTCAAGGCATACACCTTGTTTGACCAGTCTGTGACCTTGGTTTTAATATCAATGAGTACGAGTCTAATATATTCATGTAATAGACACATGTGTTGATTAAAGTTACGGCAAAAGTTAGCCTACAAATTCCCTTGATGTCTTTAGCCTCTTTTTAATGTCCCTATCTGTTTTGGAGCATGTTATTTTTAAGTGTAAAATATATCTCTATTCTTCCAATGGCCTAGACTATCATTTGCGAGCAAATTGAAGAAATTTCATATTTTCTGAAAATGTGCCAGTGTCGCTTTAACTTCTTGCATGCTCTCTGACTAATGCTCGCTTTATTATTCATCCTTTCACTTGTGCATGATTCATGCTTTCACCTGTGCCTTGTTCAAAATGTCTTGTAAGTAGAACTCTGGCATGCTTATTCATGCAAGGCCCTGTTAGAAATTGTTCAGAAACTGCTCCTATTGTTCAGTGTGTTTTGGAAGAGTGTTCTAGAAGTAATATAGAGAATAACTCTAGTTATAAATTTTTGTTGGTGTGGCTGGACTTGGCTGTTGTAGCTTCCACACAAGTAGCCGTGACATTTTGTCTTACACTGCATATGCTTTATTGATTTTAACATGATTATGTTTTAGAAATGTTGTCAATTCTCGGAATTCACAATATGGTCCTTTGCTAGCAGTTCCACTTGCCCGTCCAATTTTTTACTGCAAGGAAAGACATTGCTGCCCCAGTCACCATTGGATTAACACAAAAGTGGTGAGAAAGAAAAAAGATTTTTTGTAATAACTGTTAAGTGTGCAAAACACTGCGATAGTCACAGCTGTTTGAAAGTCTCATTTATTATGGCAAAACCGGAATAAAACAAAAACTGTCCATGACGACACACTTTTGATAGCTGATTTGGATTATTTATACCACCACCTTCATCCTGTGTAAATTTCACAAAAATTTCATTGCAGGAAAATATGAGTTTTCTTAAAAATCTAGTTTAACATGTCTCTCTATGGAGGATGGGCATATAGAGGGCACTATAACATACAAATCATGACCTTTATAGGCCTATATGGCAAGATTCCCGCAATGGATTTTTCTGATTTTTGGAGAGATAATAGCTCTTGCATGTTGTCACTTATATCAGCTGTCAAAACTGTGTCGTTGTTGCTAAAAATTGCTCTAAAAATAAAAGAGACAATTTGCATGGGGTCAAACAGCTGTGGAAGTAAACAAACAGTGACATGCGTTATAGTAATAATCATATTACACACACACTCTGGATGTTGACTTTTCCTCATGATGCATTGGGAAAACATTCCCTATCTGAGGCGACCATGGGTAGTGCACCATTTTGTTAATTGCGAGAATTGTCCAGGTAGATCAGAAGAATATAATATAGGTTTTCTTTTAGATGGCTACAATATTGTGTCCCAGCCAGGACATTTCATAAGGCTGACTGTTGTTGTAGCTGCAAATTTGAGAATGAATTGATGTCATAGAAGTACAACTGCACATTGCAAGGCCACAAACATGGATCAGTATTTGATATCTGATGCCCACCCTCTGATATTTAACAAACATCATTATCAGAACATTAACTATCAACAGATATTAAACTGGAAGAAAATGCTAACCTTTAACCCTCTACCTGGGAACCTGGGCTAGAAGTAGCCCAGTTTCACTTCAGTGGTTTCATTGTTTTAGTGCAGTGAAGTTGAACAACTGCTAAAACTAGCGAGACATAGGCAATTCTGTCCGGAACCTGCTCTTGATTTCTAGATAATTCAACCCTGCCAATTTGCCACAAGACCACCAGATAGCCTGATGAAATGTCATGAGCAGGACATGAATACTGTTTGTGTAGTGTGACTGTCTGAAAGATGAACATAGTCCAAATAACTAATTGCTTTATTCGTCTGAGTACATGTAGTTCATCCTAAGCAGTAATTGTTTCTATTCTGTGTTTAATCAGTAGATTTCTTACCATTTCACTACATTTACATAATTTGTATTTTATTCATCTAAACATTAGAAAAATCATTACTCGGTGCTGTAGAAATAATTTAATATCTTAATGATAAATTTGTATTATCAAATGAACTTTTTATGTTGATAGTTGAAGAGTAGTTTGTCTACATTTCATTTTTTTGCTTAAATTATGCAAGGAGTCCACAATAGCAAAATTTTAGTAATAGTAATGGTCATAATTTTTAAGAAATTCAAGAGAAATGGTGACATTTAATTTTTTTCATTTATTCTCTTGTATTAAAAATAGAAAATTTGATTATTTTCACACCCTGAGAGAAATCTCCAGGGGATGTTTCGTTTTTAAAAAAAATTAAATTTGGATTTACGAATTCTGTAAATATCAGTATTTCAGGCCCACTTAAAGAGACACTGGCACATTTCCTACAGCATACGCCCTCAGTTTTCCTCAAAACTGATATTTTAGCCTCTTTATAATGGTTATGTGTGTATTATCTCTCGTCTGAAATTACAAAGCCTAAAACGATCTCCTTATGAGTAAAAAGAATGATTTTTGTATTTAACGTCGGCGGCGACGCTTAATTCAGCAGACGACGGAAATGGCGCATAAGACACAAGAAAACACACTCCGTATGCATGTTTCCCACGGCATGAACGCTGTTTGACCGGTCTGAGACCTTTGTGGTTTTAATATTAATGAGTACGAGTCTATGATATTCATGTAATATACACATTTGTTGATTTAAGTTATGGAAAACTTAAAAGTTAGCCTATAAATTACCTGATTGTTTTTAACCTCTTAACGTCCCTATCTGTTTTTTGATTATGGTATTTTATGTGTAAAATGTATCTCTATTCTTCCAATGGCCTAAACTATCATTTGAGAGCAAATTGAAGAAAATGTCATATTTTGTGAAAATGTGCCAGTGCTGCTTTAAGTACTGATTCTTAACAAATTTCTTGGCATAAATCAATCAGTTTAATTTTTTTTAATGAGAAAGCACCCCTGATGATTTTCTCATGATATGAAAAAAAAATCATCAAAACTTTTTTCAAGTTTTTTCTCTTATTTGATAAGTAAGTGAAAATCTAAACAAATGTTGAAATATTTGTATTCTTTCATGATTTTCCAAAGTTTACCTTTACCAATATTCTGTCATTATAATGGATCTTTGCATTATTTAACTTCAAAGGTAGATTTTTCGGATAGTCCGACATTGATGATATACTTACATTGGGCCCAACAGTGATGATATACTATATGGAGCCTACATAGATGATTCAGACGATACCAACATCAACAACTTACTATCCATTGTGGCATGCATTGCTCCCTAATAGCATTGATATCAAACCACAAGTGACGTTGCAAACTAAGGCAGGACTTTAATCTCCTAGCCATGTTTTTATGTGGACCCTCTCCCCTCATGAAAATAATCCCCTTTTGGGGATCCCATTGATTTGATTCCATTTCTAGTATTTTACCTGATCCATTCTTTATGCATTACCACAAATTTTGATTATCTTCTGATGTGTCTTACCTTTCATGTTCATTAGTCCTTTTTTGTTGCAAAGCACATTTATGCAGAAATAGGTGTACCATAATTCATTCCAAGCTTAAATAAGCCAAATTGCCATTGTCAGTTTCACATCAGCCTTAGCCTCGATGAGCTTAGCGTTACACTTAATGGCCCTTTTTCCTTCCAGTTTCCTTAGTTCACTCCACTCCATTTCTGGATGTTGTCATCTAATCATCCCCTTCCCCTTCCTCTGTCGTTTTGCACATAATCGCCCTCAATAGCTCAATTGTTTACAGGACCAGACTCTCAACTTTCAATTGCCATTTTAACTTCTGGCAATTTAAGACTCCTGCCTTATGACCCTGTTAATATTTTCAGAAATGTTTCCAAATTTTACCTTTGAAAAAACATATTTAAAGTATTTCTTTTTTTCAAACTGTTCATAATGGAAAAATATTTACTACTTTATATAAATAAATTGTGGCTATTTTTTATTGCGATATGTTGGGAAATAATTAATAAAACACTTAAAAACTACTTGATGCAAAGGGCAGGAGTCCCTAAAAGTGTAAACCTTCTTACAATAGCATGCTATATAATCCCTGATTGGCTAATTATCACCCACCCTCCACATTACTTAACTTCTTTCTCCCTCACTCACTCTCAACCTTCTAAACCCTACCTCCCTTTCACACTTCCCTTCTTTTACCACCCGTCCTCTTACCACCCTCCTCTCCCACCCCCACCCCCGAAGCACCCATCAGCTTGTGAAACAATACCTTCATTGTCCCCTCTACATAATCATGGTAATTGAGAACTGTTTAAATGGCAGCCTGTGGTGCTCCCAAGTGATTTGTGGTGAAATCTAACTTTTTATGCATTTGCAATTTTTATAAGGGGGGGGGGCGGGGGGGGGGGGACATTGGCTTTTGTGGTCTTGTTTTTGGTTTTTGCGCTGGGTGTGGTGGTTGGGGTGTGCGGCGGGGTGTCGGGGGTGGTGAGCGGGAGGTGGGGCTCAGAGGCCTCTTGGGGGGGGGGGGGGGGGGGGTGGAGGTGTGGGGGGTGGGGGGGGGGGGGGTGGGTGGGGGGTTTTGTGTTGTGGTTAGGGTTGGGGGGTGGGGGTGAGGGGGGTGGGGGGGTGTCGGGGAGGATTGATGAGGGTGGGGCGTGGCAGTAGGAGGGTGGTGGTGGGGGGGGGGTGGGTTGGGGGGGGGGGGGGGTGGGGGTACGGTTCTTGGTTTTGCTCTTTTTGTCGCTTGTCCCTCGTCATCGCGAGCGGTGTCTAGCCATTCGGTGGTGTCGGTGGTGTATTTTTGTTTTGGGTTTAAAGGAAGAAGTTTTTTGTTGTTTTTTTCGGGTTTTTGCTGTCAGCGAGACCCGGGTGGGAGCTTACTAAGTATAGTAACCGGGGGTATTGGAAGCGAAAAGGTACGTCATTCCCAAAAACTAAACAGTGTAAAGGCTGCTCGCGGTCCTGTCGGCATAAGTGAGTACTGTACAACTCCTTACCTACGGAGGGTCAAGTAGAAGTGTGTGGCGCAGCCTTTGTTTGTTAGTAGCTAACTGTGCCATTACCTTTTTAAAAAATGACTCCAATCCGCTTTAAAAGATTTGGAAATTTGGGGAGCGGGTCCTTTTATGTGGAGTAATGTGCAGATGAGAACTTATGAGTGATTTGTTTGACTGATTCTATACAGAAGATGGAGTACACGTTTATTGGTGGTAAATTAAAGCCATAACGCAACATTTGTTGAAGAGCGCCCCCATTTCAAATTTGAGATTTTCCACAGTTGTGTTGGTATGTCTAGCAAACAACTATACCTGCGAGTGGGTAATGCTCAAAAATGCGTATTTGTCATAACATAAAAGAAGCGATTTTTGTATTTAGACGGGATCCCTTTTGTATTTTTAATGGCAGAGCTGGAAATGGGCGCAATTTGTGTCCATCCAAAAAGTCGTGTGTCACCGGTCATTAAATGATCCTCCTAACTTGACTTACTGGAAACCGACATAGCAACTATGGATGAGCGTATCACACATACTATGCAATTTCCCGGCATTTGCCATATTTTGGAAGGACTTTTCCAGCAGCCGATGAATTTTTATCGGAGATCTCCAATATTAATTATTCTAATTACAAATTTCTTCTTTTTTTTTAAACTTATAACAAAACTTTTGGTTGTATTACAAATATCAATTACCAATGCAACTTTGCAAAAATCTCAAAATATCCAGAAAATTGGGGGGCGGCTCTCAAAAAAAATGTGTGGCTTATTGCTTAAGTAACTTAAATGTTATTTCAGGCAACCTTACTCATACTGTTAAATACATTTAAGTAACTTAAATGTATTAAACAGTAGGGATGGAGGCTGCTGATAGAGCTAGTACCCTATGGTTTTCAAGACCAAAATATGTACAGAGGAATAGTTGGCAAATATGCGTAAAAACAAGCAAAATATCCAATTGGGGACTATTGCCAAATCTGGAGAGGAGTATTAATTGTACTTGAAAAAATCCAGGTTGTAGTGAGATACTGATCTGACAAGTGAAGGTGGATTAGCCGAGTTAGTATGTGGATTAGCACATATACGATAGCGACGGTCTGTGAGCTGATGAAGCAGCTTTTCAAGTTTGTAAAATATAGCAGTAATGTCAGATTCCATGGCTGCCACAGAGCCAAAGATGATGACATTATTAGCAGCATTTTATCAATTTTAGGTACAATGTAAAACTTCTGGCATGGATGTCAATACCTTGAGTGTCTTCAGGGGAGGAATCTCTGAACTTTTGCGGGTTTTGTTTTTTACAGCATCAAAAACATCCAAATTTTTTTCAAATTTGTGGAGTGATTTCAGTAAAGGGTCGATTTAATTATGTCTGAATATTTTTTTATGCATTGGGTCCCTTCGTAGTCATTTCTGAAAAGTAAGATGGGGGTGGGGAAATACATCAAAAATCAAAATAAGCACCAGTAACGTACAGGAATCCAAAATCCTTCATGCTCACTTCCAATGTTTCTACCTGTATCATGCTATCTGTCTATTTTTCAAAATTTCTGGATGTTGTTTTGATATGTGGTTTTGTATGATGCATTTTTTCAGTTTATGGTAAAGCCCATGTGTGTTGCTATGACGGATATGCTTGCTACTACTGCTATGAATGTCATACCGACGATGAAGCTATTATACCAGCTAAGATACTCTATAGTTGGGACTTCAGGAAACACAAAGGTAGCGTAACGCAGCAAAAAGTAGTGTAAGGCGGATACTTGGATAGTATGTTTGTGTGTCGTTGGGGACTTTGTGGTTTGTGTTTGGGGGTTGGTTGGTGTCGTGTGGAGTGTGTGTGTATGTGTACGGATACACAATTTCCTATGTAGTAGGGTTATAATCAAATCCCATTCTAGAGTTTGGGGAAGAATGTTTGAAGATTTTTTTCTATAGTGTGAAGGGTGTTGAATCAGAATTTCTTTGGCCCACCTCTGGAAATTGGGGAACTTTGTAAAATACTGGGGTAAAATTAGTTACAGGGGTAATTGAAATCAAGTCAATTGGTGTTTAAAATGTACAACACCAAGTGTGTGTCCATTAAATGATAAAGGCTATTTGGTCTAGGTTCCGACCTTTATTAAAAGGTAGCAAGCCCTATTAGGTTTCAAGGTCATCCTGGGGGGTTACACGGTTACCCAGTGCTTCCGATTTCATTGAACTGGTGTAGAACTTTCTGTGGGCTTTCTATATTACAATGTTTTGGTCGGTTTGGGTGTTCGGTGTAAATTATGGGGCAAAATGTAACAGGTCATAGGGGTCACCAAAACTTGACCTCAATTGTTCAGAGCTTCCCCCAAAGAATTGAAATGAATTTTCTGGCTTCGTATGACCAGGGCAATATTTGGGACACCGTTTCAACAAATCTGAGCACTTGGATTTTTTTGCCCCAGAAGGACCTTGAACATTATCAGGGCTGTAGCCGAGTAACTAAAGGTCGGAACCTATACAACTATACCTTTTTTGGGACTATTAATAAATAGTCCTATGCTGTCACGTAGAAGAATCTAGCGTGTTTTGCCGTTGCTTAACAGCGCCCTCAGTTTTTTTTAATGGCTTGTTGAATTGCTCTAAATTTGTGTCGTGCAAGCTCTAAGGTTATGCCAGAAACGCAAGGTTACGGATTTTTGATTTGGTTGTGTCTTTATGTCTTTTTTAAGGTGTTTTGTTGCGAGAATCCGATTTTCTTAGTATAAAAATTCGCATGTGGTGACCTAACCACTACTATACTCTTACTTCGCATTATAAAGATGCGAGAGGCCCGGTGTGAGCGTGGTTGATTTGCGGCTATAATTGTAACCGTGCGATCGAGTTGAGTGTTGAAGGATAGGCCTGTCTGTGTGAAGCGTTGTATTGTCAAGAGGTCCTACTACACCATAAACTTACTCACCGTGGTCTTAATAGAATCTGGGTCTCTTGTCGATCTAAAATGCTTGTAATGGTGGATACATACTTCATGATTAGAGAGCCATCAGAATACCAAATCCCCTTGATAAACCCAGGAGCATACCTCCTTGATAAACTACTTACCTCTAATGAGTAAACCTAGATTGTGCGAATTAAATATTCATGAGCTCATCGCTTTTACAATTCATTGGGAATTCCCAAGAGCATAAACTTACTCACTGTGTTCTTAATAAAAGTCTGCCTCTGTCGATCCAAAATCTTGTGTTTTGTATAGTATTTATATCATTAAATAAGTCATGACATATTTTCATGATAGAAGCCATCAGAATATCAAAGGTTTGATCCCCTACGATAAAACCAGGAGCCTACCTCCTTGATAAACATAGAGATTTTGCAATTAAATTTCATGATCTTCATTGCGTTTACATACATTGGATTTCCCAAGAGTGTGATACACGGTCTCATCATATGAACCTATTTCCATTTCCCTGGCGTGTCTGATGATTGCGTGACTTTCCAAATAAGGTTAAAAAAATAATATTCATATAACACGACAAGCGATCCAGATACAATGAAAACAAATGTGACGTCATTGAATGCCCTTTACGACCAATCGGAAAAAAATACTACGTAAATCTAGGGCATTGACCTCGGTCAAAGGTTCAGTTTACCCTTACCCAATAGAAACTTGACTAATGCCGTGTCACGTGTCGTCGGTCTTGATGCATGAAGGCAGCCTGCATAAAGTGGTAGAATCAGAATGTTTATATCACAACAGGGGCCCGGAATCGAAATAAACTATATTTAATAATCCCTGGTTTCACATGAAGTTATTATCGTTACTATTATTAATTCATGGTAGGCGGACTATATTCATGGCTATTTTTACGCGAAGTTGATGTTCGCAAGATGTACAAATTTTCCGTTCTTGTTTGGTAATCATAACTTATAATATAAGGTGGCTTTTGTCTGTTCCTATTTGCATTTATACATGGTTGCTTATTCGGCATGGTCATTGCCATACCAACAGGCTCGTGGTCCGTGATAGACACTGCAAGGCCATTAATTAAAGAAACGACCGCGACATATTCCATCCTGTTTCAAGCATGGCAAATTTTTCGAAAACGAAAATTTTAATTTGTACGCATTATAATACGGCTTAGAAGGAATCACGACGACGGACCGCTGACCGTCTGTGTATCCTTTAACCTGCTGTGGTCAAAAAAATGTTAACCGAACATTAATGCTTATGCCCCGGCATTATGGCCCGCTTGGGGTTTTCCACATATGCCTCAAATCACCAAATTTAGTATGTAGTGTCCCACATGTTGATGAACCTCATGTGACCTTAAATGGTCAGACTTAATAAATTGCTTGGTGTATCCCCTATGGTGATCTCTTTTTATCTGACTGTTAGTTACAATGGCCCTTGGGTCGTTTCCCAAAAGGTCAGAATTATAAAATTGCTTGAGTTATCCACATGTCGATCAATTTCTTGACACTTAGATAAAATGGCCCCTGGGTAGAGTCCCCACCTCGTTGATGACCTCATGTGACCTTTGTGACCTCATATTACCTGAGGTCATATATAATTGCGTGGTGTATCCATACATATTCCTCGATTTTCATGACACTTGTATACCTTGGCCCTTGGTCGTGTACCATTTTGTTGTTGACCTTTTGTGACCTTAAAGGTCAGAATTATCAAATTGCTTGTGTATCACTTTGGTTTGATCGATTTTCATGACCCTTAGTTACAATGACCCTCTGGGTAGTGCCCACATGTTTGTTACCGCATTTAACACCTTTGTGACCTCATTTGACTTTTTGAGCTCATTTGGACTTTGTTCCCTCATTTGACCATTGTGACCTCTTTGACCTTAAATGGTCAGAATTATAAAATGCTTGTGTATCTCCAAATGTTGATCATTTCTTTGACACTAAGAAAAATGGTCCCTTAGAGTCCCACATTTTGTGCCTCCTTGACCAGGTCACACCTCGTGTGACTTACAATGGTGCAGAATTATAACATTGCTTGGTGTATCCACATATTCGATCGATTTTCATGACACTTAGGTACATTCGCCCTTGGTTAGTGGTCCCACATTTGGTGACCTCATTTGACCTTGGGTGACCCAGTATTTGACCTTTGGTGACCTTCATTTGACCTTTGTGACCTCATTGACCTTAAATGGACAAAATGATACACCCCCCATATGCTTGGTGTATCCACAAAATGTGGATCAATTTCCTTGACCCTTAGATAAATGCCCGTAATACAGATCCCACATTTGGTGACCTCATGTACCCCATGTCACACCTCGTGTGACCTAAGTGGTCAGAATATCCATTGCTTGGTGTATCCACCATTCGAGCTTGATTTTCATGACACGCGGATACAATTGGCCCTTGCAAGGTAGTGTCCCACAGATCATATATTCTTGCCTTTAATTAATTTTTCCCCTTAAGGTCCGTTCATATTTCAATTCCACTGCAACTCATTTGCGTGCAGTCATTTACTGCCATGTTCCTTCACTTCCGCTGGCAACTCCTAATCGCTTTTACTGCAGGCAACCCAGTCACTGCAGGTCACGGGTTGCAGTACGTTGCAGTAACTTTCGGAAATTTTGGCTACGGCAACATTGACATGCATCCCACTGCACTTGCTGCACAATCGCCAGTTTAAAATAATTTTAACTTTCGTTGCAGTACTGCAATTGCGTTGCAGTCACGCAGTGATTGCAGTGACGCTTTTGG